>JANHFL010001342.1:26128-61049 GCA_032468155.1 Oxyrhabdium leporinum
TCCACCCCTCCCTGCCCCTCCCAGGAGTCTCCACGCCCATTGTGGATACAGGTAAGTGCAGGGCCCACACGGAGGCTTGGGGAGGCAGGAAAAATGGCCTCCCAGAAGTTTGGGGAGGCTGGAAATGGATTGTTTCCAGCATCCAGAGAGCTTCCAGAGCCCGGAGGGGAGGCCGTTTTTGCCCTCCTAGAGGCTCCAGGAAAGCCTCTGGAACTCGGGGAAGGTGAAAATGCAGGAGGCCGACTAGGCCACGGCCACCATGGCCATGCCCACCCACAACCGGGCAGCGAACCCGTTGCTGAGGTTTTTGAAGCCCACCCCTTTGTAAGTGATGTTCTGTTTTTGGGAATGTAGCTGAATTCTGAGGCAACAAAAGGCAGGATTAAGCAGGTATTTGGTCTGAGCAGTAAAACATCTTATTGAGCTGAACCAGAGTCATGGATCAGCCAGAATGCAAGTTGTACCTGCATGTTGCAATAACGACAGTTACCTGAAGTCTCACTGAATTTAGTGGTTTTTTTGTCTGAATCAATGCTTTTAGGATTGTATCATTACTGAAAAAAGTTGGTGCATTGATATGATTAAGCTGTCAAAACTTTAATTCCAGGTTCTGTGTATGGAATTAAAGGAAAACACAGTCACTACATGAACATTATAGGTATTTTATACAGTTTATTTTCCATCCTGTTCCATGAGGCTCTCACAAATTGTTTTGGGATATGTTACTTAGCAGTTCCAATCCGCTGGAACTTTCTGGGGCTTGAACTTTGAAACAAGCTGTTACGTTACCTAAATACAAAATTGGATTTTTAAGAGCTTTATGATTCAGTTTTAAATTATATAAAATACTATGAAAATGTAATGGGGTGTGCATATTAGAATTTTAGTATAATGTTCAGAACACTAAATAATATCCAGAATTATATTGTTGGAGTGGATGAGAAGCTGCTTTGAAATAAGATTGTAATGTTCTTATGTCCCATTTAATAAGAGCTGGTAGTTTATTTCTACAATATTCCCTTGGGTTGGCTGTCCAGGATTCAATAGTTCAAAAGTTACTTGGTGCAAGTAGTTTTGAAAACCTATTTTTTAAATTTCTGGTTATTTTTTTTTAAAACAACAACAACAAAAAAGCAACAAACATCTTGTTGAGCTGCAAGGTTAGTGCTGGTCTCTGTTTAGCACGAAGCTGCTGGCCATAATTTGGAGCATGTTTGTAAGGAACACACATTAACTCTAAGAAAATCCCTAGCTTGTACCAAGAGAAATCCTGTACACAGAAGCACACAGATATCTCCACTGCCAGTGCTATCAATTAAGAACGGTAAAGGTATAGAGTACAAAATGTATTCAAGGCAAATATTTTATTACATGGTGCCCATCAAGTCTTAAGCAAGTAATTAAGAATTGCTTAGAATGCAAAAAGAGATGAAAAATGGTTTTTCCTTTTATCTCCAAAGTCAAGCAAGTTTTAATTATTTTTATCTTCATTTACATTACTGTAATTGTCTGGAGAGATTTGTTTTAAAGACTTCTATGTTGAATATTTCAGAAGCAGCCTCATTTGTTCAAGGATAGGCAGGGCTTTCTTCCCTCATAGTTCATCTGTTACCTTGTATGACACAGCATGATGCTTTCTGAATGTTTTGCTGGAAGTTGCTTGCTTTTCTGTATGAATTAAAAAAAAATGAAACCATACAGTTATTTACAAGTAAAGGAAGCTTTTTTGTCAGTATAAGCTGCAGAAAGTAAGCAACTGTCAAGCCAAGAGATAGACATACCTCGGCATACGTGGCTGAGCTTTTCCACTTTTATGAAAATGCAAATGCGTGGTTATAGATCCAGCAATTGTAGCAAGATATTAGACAAATGAGTATCAAAACAGTTGTGAATATTTGGTAAGTAGTTCTGTAATATGAGAAATATGAAGATGCTCTTTTTATACAACTATTTCTATTGGAAATATTTCATGGAACAACCACGACAAATATATTTTTAAGAACTTCTGGTGGGAAATGTTTTATCTTGACAAAGAACTGAAGACGGCTCTTGCTTTGCGAAGAGGCCACACGGTTATCTATCTGCAGCAATTCGTTTACTTGCTGTTTAAACCCATACTGTATCACTTACTATTCCATTTTAGAAATGCTTGTCAAATGTTACACATTTGTACCTTGAAGGCTAGAGTCATTTCCGGATAAAAGCATGAATTTTCTTCGTATTTATACAGTTGACTAGCTGTGACCATTGGAAGATATTTGAGAAATTACAATAATGGGATTTTATTCTGAAAAATAAATGATGCAGGGATTGAATCTCAATTTAGAAATATCATGTGGAATGTCATCTGGTATATGAAGTGTTAGAGTGGGATAAATGGATACTTGAGCATTTTTGATTTATCTGCTTTCTGATCCACTTATCTGTCCTCCTGTGGTGGTGAAATTTTGTGACATTTTTTGCATATCTCTAACTGGAAGCTGAAAATAAGTGCTTGAGGTAACGTACGCATTTGCATTCATTGCTAAATCCTTCCTATGCATTAAACTTCTGTGTTTGGTTATTGATCAGAAGAATATGATTAGTTACTTTCAGAAAAATAAATGGTGACTTGGGAAAACTATAGAATGAATAATTTCTTCCTACTTCCTTACTGCATATTTTTTCAATATGTTGGTGGAAGTTACAAAGTAGAAGCCAAAGTAATATTGATAGCATATGATTTTTGGATTATATGCAAGTGTTACATATTCCTGGCTAGACCCACACTTTTAATAAAAAAAATAATAATGACCTGGTTTAATCTTTATTTATGAAAGTGCAATAGCTGGACATGAATAAATGCATTTCAGTTCAGATGGATGATGTGACAGAATTGTTCCACCTCTTTGTGTTGAGTGTGGCTTACATTTTAGAGATACAGCATTCAAAGATCGGAGTCATTTCCCCCCCCCCCCTTCTCCAGCATGTTCATGCTTGATTTGCCTCTTGCAGCATGTTACACAAATTGCATCTTCGCCCAAAGAGATACAGAATTGAACAGGAAATATTCTGATGCCCAGATGTGCAAAATAGAGTTCATGGGGCTACCCATAAAAATATTCTCGTGAAACTTGATAAACATATGGCAGGTGAGTCAGTGGCCATATTTTCTGAGAACTACTGTCGTTAGGACCAGACATAATTTCTTAATACTGTGTTAGAAAATCTACTACTTGTTCCACCCCCTCCCCAAAGTTTCTTAATCTCAGCAGTGTTTTTGTAGAGAGGGGGAGAATAGAAAACAGTAGTGATAGTTCTCTGAGTGACTCTTCAAAACTGGCTGATATAATTCAACTCATTTACTCCATAGATCCCAGTCTATCTGCTGCTTACCCATATGTCCAGACCCAATATTCTCCTGCCAGATTCATTTGGGATCATGCTCTGTGTCTTTCCTTGCATAAAAATGAAGCTGGAGGCTTTTTTTTTTTTTTTTTAGCCCAAGATACAGATTTGATTATGTTTCCTGGCTGAATTTCCAAAGTGCGCGATAGTAGCTGGTTTCATTAACCAGATGAATAGAAGTCTTTCCATTGTCGCTCATATCCCCTTCCATTCTCGCCATCTCTGACTCTATTTCTCGTTATTACTTGCTTCCAGTGCCCTGGATTGTTGACAATTGATCTACATGCTTTGTCAAATGAACTTGACAGAGGGGGATATCATGATGTCAATAGGTGATTGCAGGTCCTTAACTGAACAGCTTTGCTTGGGTCTGCTTTAATTTCACAGAAATTATGAAGCACAGAAATGATAACATTTCTTTCCTCTGTCTTCCATTCCACACGACACATCTGCTTCTATAGTATTCTACATGAAAAGAGGGAAAGAGAGATCCTGAGCATGTGCAATGTTCAGTTTGGTCTAGTGGTTAAGGCAATTAGAAAACAGGTATGAAACCTGGCTGGGTGACTTTGGGCCAGTCACTCTCAGCCCAACCCACCTCATGGGGTTGTTGTTGGGGGAAAATAAAAGGAAGAAGGAGTATTAGATATGACGACAGCCTTAAGTTATTTATAAAAGAATAATAAAGGCAGGATAACAATTCTGGAAAAAAAAATCTAAAAATTTAGCATTTTAAAATACTTAAATTACAACACTGGAGGAATGTATTTTGCTTCTGGCGACTGAAATGTATGCTCAATCGCAGATAAATGTCCATATTTTTCTTCAAATTCATGGTATGTTTTGAAATACAAGTGATTTAAACTAGTATCAATATTTATATGTATGTGTAATCGACTACTTTCAGTATTGTTATGGTTGGTCACGTAATCAGCCAGATTTTAGACTGCATTTGGCATTTTTAATCCACCCACTGAGTCCTTCCCAAAGGACCAGGGATAGGAAAATATTGTTACTGGATGGTGTTAAAGGTATTGTCGCAGTATGTAAGCTGTTCCAATGAAAGCTGCCTTTTGCAATTGACTGATGGTGATTTTGTCAATGCTGTTTGCATTCAAGTGGTTCTCCAAATGTTTTGGAATTGCACCCAAGGCACCTATTGCTATTGTTCCTATCTCGGCTTACTTTAGCCGTAGCTGTTCTACTTCTATTTGCAGGTCTGTGCATTTTGTGATTTTCTCCAATTCTTTCTCTTTTGGCCACTATCCAGATTTTTTTCTTCTTTTAATCAACAGCTGTTATGTCTGGGGTGTTATGTGGCAGGTGTTTGTCTGTTTGAACTCAAAAAGTCCCAGAGCACCACAAATAACAGCAGGACAAAGTAGCAATAATGATGTATTGGAATCTGTGCAAGAAATACCATTTGCCTGCAAACAAGAACTGCTGGGATCACAAAATAGACAAAATAATAGAAAACAAAGAAAATTAAGTGCTCTGGGATTTCACCATTATTATTATTTTCTTCAGAAGAATGTTCAGCAAATGGTGGTAATGAAGGATTAATTCGAGTTTTATCCACAGCATAAGAAGCCCAAGTACCATTCTAATATTTATGTGGTTCTGAGCAAAGGTATAATGTCTAATTGTAAAGTGAAATAATTCTGACTTTTGTGTGAAGTGAAATAATTCTAACTTTTAAAGTAGTTTTCTTTTAGTGAAGTTTCTAATACTCCAGTAATTACGGGAAAAATTTTACTGACTCACTTTGTAATCTCTGTTGTTAACTCTCAATATTTTAGAAACTTTTCCAGTTCCTTTTAAACTACTTTTCTGTCATGTGATATTGACACATTTATTATGATGCTTGGGTATGTTGTGTTCTAAATGTTGCTACTGCTTGTTCCTTGTGCTGCTGACATAGTTATTCTGGAACACTTTTTCAACTTTATGATTCTATGAATAGTCTGGGCCATCAATTCCATCTTTTTTTCATAAATTCCAATGCATCATTTTTGCCTCTCAACCATGTCTTTTTCTATAATCTATCTGGGCAATTTTGTCATAGCTGTTTATTAGGTGGTCAACAATCTACTTTGCATAATCTACATTTGCTAGTGTTTTTAGTTTCTTTAAATTTCATTTTTATGGCATTTGTCAGTAGTGCCAGTTCTTGTGCTGTAAATATTAATCCTTCTATTTTCTTCTTGATGGATCCAGTCTGAACCCATTGCCAAGTTTTGTTACTAGTTTGAACATGAAGAGGTTTGCTATTATATTTTTACCCTGCCTTTTATATATTTTGATCAACTTAAGGTGTCAAACATGGCTAATACTCCTGCCTCATATATTTTCCTCACAGTTGTTTAGTTCTGTATTTTACTGTTGATTCTGTCACATTCAATTATTTTTCTTTGCAGATATTTATTAATAACTCCTCTTTTAGGTATTCATTTAGGCATACGATTTAATTCTCCACTTTCATTCCCCACTTCACTTGTAACAAACCATGACCAACCAATTTTCCTTGTTAAATACAAACGATCTATGTCACTTATTGGGTGTAATGCATGATGTATTGTCATAAATTTTCAGATCTTTCTAACTAAAGCAATTAGTTCAGCTTGTGTCCAGCCAACGGTATTTGCTGTATAGCATATTATTACAGGGGGATCCCAAGTATTAATGGCTTTGACTTTTTGTTATCTTCACTCAGTTTGATTTTAGAACTTTTCTAACTCATTTTTTATGTTGCCTTCTTTTTCATTTGAGTGTGCAAAATATGGTTTGTTTCTAAAATAGCCCAATTATACTTTCCTTCGTTGCCAATGTTTTGATTTGAGGGCAAATCACTATGTAAGTTCCCTCTGAGTACTCAATTTCCCCCTTTTAATGCCAGCATAGCAATTTATCGATTCAAAATTTCATCTTAATGTCAACACTAAAGATTCCAACTGTTTAAAAAGTATATTTCTATAGATTATTTTGCCATGTTTCTAATCATCCATGTGGAACAAATTTGCAACTTTTGTCCTTGTTTATTTCATGGCCCAATGGCATTTTATTCAAAATTACCAGCAGTGGAATGAATAAGAGCTGTGTTAAAAAGGAATGAAAGCAAAAAGTCTTCTTGTAAATTCCTTTTCTAATTTTTTCTCCCAAGTTTTTCTGAGTTTGGCATCTATGCAGTTTTCCAGTTTTTGACTGCATTATTTTAAAATGTTATGTTTAAAATTAATTCCAAAAGTGCATAAGCATGTCTTAATTCATCCATGGAATAATGAGTGGAATCTTTTTTTGTAATCAGGTCAAACTGAATAAAGATTTGCTTATTATTATTTTTTTTGCAGTTTTAAGCATTGTCTTATCAATCAGCAGTTGTTTGAATTTTTTAAATTTCCTTTTTGCTTTTTTTGTATGTTTAGTTGTTCAATTCTTTGTCGATGTTACTGGCAATTTACTTTTGTTAACTTGCATGTTGTAGGATTGGATGAAAAATATTGGTTGTTGTTCCTTTGGTTCTGTCTTTCAGGATTGGAAATGTTCAGTTTATGGTTTTTTACGAATCCTTGCTGTAATGTTTGAAATGATTCACAAAACAAAAATGTAAAATGGACAAATGTTTTAGCCCAAATCTCCCCCTCAAAAACTCTTGGTGTACTCCTCTCCTCTCCTCTCTTCCCCACTCCTCCCCTCCTCTGTTACTACAGTATTTTCTGTTTCTTCTGGTTGTTCTTGTTTTCTATGTACATATATATACATGTAGCCATTTTGCTGTGTTTTATTTAGTTATTCTAAATTATTTTCCAGAGCTTTGATGTTTCTTTCTTATTTTTAAGTAAATTGTGTTTTTTTGTGTGTGTTTTCAGTTAGGGTTTAAAAAATGTTGAATGCTTGAAATTGTCTATTTGTTGAAATTGTTTGATTGTCCTTTAATATTGTTCAATTTTCTTAACAGTTGCCATCATTCTTTGTTATTGTTCCTCAACTTATCCTTTTTTCAATAAAACTTTATTAGAACAGAACAGAAAATAACAGAACAAGGAAGCAAAAAGAAAAAAAAAATAAGGGAAAAAGGAGGTCAGGGAAAAAGCAAACTTTGGGAGTATAGAAAAAGAAAAGGAAAATAATATATAGAAAAAATATTAATTTCTGATTTTCTTGGATACAGAGATAAATATAAAATACAGTAAAATGAACCATAATACATTGTATTTCTAACAGTTCTAATCATCGAATCCTAAATTTAAAATTTTGTTTCTTTTAATTTTAAGCAAAAAGTTATTCCCAAGTAGAAATGAAGGTAGACAAAGTATTTTCTTTAATGATAGCAGTCAGTTTCACCAAAATTGCAGTCCCTGCAATTTTTCCATGAGTTTTGTACCGTGTAGTCATTTTGTTCTCTTGAATGTTTTCCCATTTTTCAGATTTTTTTAAAAATGTTGCAGGCTAGAAGTATGCTTAACTTTATTTTCTGGTTTATTTTTTCACTTTAACACCAGATCTTCGCTTTGGTGGCTTGCTTTTAATTTATAATGCATTTCTGTTGTTATTGCTTTTATGTGGCGGTATTTGAGATGATTTAGGTCTATTTGATCATTTTTGTCATAATTGAGCAGCCCAATTTGCACCATGCAAAATTTTATTTAAATGTTTTCTTTGGGTAGATTTTAAAGATCATCTGAAATTATTGCCGATGATCAAACAAATATAATTAGTTCATTATTCTGAATAGAGTGTTCATCATTTTCATTGGCTATATCCAAATGGGTGTTTATATTTTTGTGCTTTTGCAGCCCATTTTTCTTTTTCAGTTTTTTGTTTGCGGGCTTTTAAAATTGTTCCAACCCATTAAGGCAAGTATCTGGAAATGTCTTGCTTCTGTGTATGAAACAACTCTTAAGTGCTATTTGGTTCCAGAAATTTGATTTTTCAAATTTCATACCTTGGAAACCATAGTTCAGTGTGTTTGATTTACAGAAACATTTCACAATTTCTTCTTGATTTTTATTGGTTATCAGCATTTTTCAGTGGTTTCTTTCTAGGACCTTTGTGTTTTCTAATCATGGTTGCTTAGAGAAGCAACAAGCCCTGTACAGTAGAACCTCTGGTCATGACCATAATTCTTTCCTTAACTTGGGTCACAACCCAATTTCATCGTGACCCAAACCTAATTTTGGAAATTTGGCGCTTACAAAAAAAATGATGCGGAAGGGAAAACCGGCCACAAAAAAAATGTGAATGTTTTGCTTGGAACCTGATTTGGTCGTGGTCAGAAGCGTTTGTGACCAGAGGTTCTACTGTATCTGATTTTTCACTCAATACCTGGAAACTAGAGCACTGGTTTTCCAGGTTTCACTATTCAGAATTATAATGGTAATTGTATGGATTAAATACAGGTAATTCTCAATTTACAACAGTTTGTTTAGTGACTGTTCAAACTTACAGTGACACTGAAAAAAGTAACTTATGGCTGGTTTTCACAGCATCCCCATGGTCACGCGATCAAAATTCAGCCACTTGGCAATTGACTCATATTTATGACAGTTGCAGTGTTCCGAGGCCACTTTTTGTGACCTTCTGACAAGTAAATTCAGTGTGGAAACCAGATTCACTTAACAGCCATATCACTAATTTAACAACTGCAGCGGTTCACTTAACAACTGTGGCAAGAAAGATCGCAAATGGAGCGAGAGTTCACTCATCAAATCTCTTGTTTAGCAACAGAAATAAATGTTGTTATTATTTTTATTTTAAAAAGAGCTGTGATTAGCAACTTCCATTTTAGTTGAATCCCATTATGTCCTAGCCCTATTTAGTCATGTTTGTCGCTACTCTTTTCTGTGTATCTGTTATGATGTGCAATTGTATAAAGCCACTGTGGCTTTTGGCTTCCAGACCTAACCATAACCGAGGCTGATAAACTTTGTGATTGGTGTGCTGATATACACTGATGACTCATTTTTGTGATTGCATTTAACTCTTTCTTTCCAAAATAAGTGCATTGAGATCATGAGCTTCATGGAAGTTTGCACTGGATCATGTTCATATTGTGCAGTATAAATGTGCCTACATTAGAACATTGGCAGAAAGCTGGTGACCACATTCCAAGCTATTGTATTTAGTATAATTATGTAAACAAGAACCGGTAGATCTTGGGCACATTTAATCAGAAGCATGATTGGTGAAGCTAATCCTGTATGAGTGTGGGACTGAAGTGTTAGCTTCTGGAAATTTGAAATGCCACTCTCTCTGGCCATCTGGTTGGTATACAATGCAGCATTTCTCACAATTGATGGAGCTGGGCCTGGGTTGGTGCAGGTTATAATCTATCAGCATGACGGGGAGAGGGGCATAGGATCTCCATTTTTGTTCACTGGAAAAGCTATATTGATGGAGAAGGCTGCTTCCGAGCTCTTCTTTGGGATTTTGTGTAATTATTATTTTTA
This sequence comes from Oxyrhabdium leporinum, assembly GCA_032468155.1. Taxonomy (NCBI): domain Eukaryota; kingdom Metazoa; phylum Chordata; class Lepidosauria; order Squamata; family Cyclocoridae; genus Oxyrhabdium; species Oxyrhabdium leporinum. The sequence continues at coordinate 35,962 of JANHFL010001342.1, forward strand.
CCTCATGGTATTATTCTATCCTTCTAATATTGCTAGCTGTCTAATTACTCTTTTTTTAATGGAGTGAGGCATAAGAGATGTCCACAGAGAAAAGTGGAGTGCACATGGGAATTGAGTTCAAAATGAAACCCATTCCCATTTTAAGTTTCCAGCATATGTAATTATTCACCATTTTGCTTCTCAGTAATGTTTTAGCTTGGCATGGGGAGTTTTTGGTCCTTTGCTACAAAAGTGCAATGTAGGCCCACGAGATAGGAAAGCAGCTTCATGTTGTGCCTAAGTAACCATGGGACCTTGTCTTCTGTCTCATGGTGTTGCCTGCAAGACTTCAACCCAGTGCCATAAAAAAAAAAGTGCTCTTTTTTTTTACCTTAAGCAAAATGTATGGTAGATGTGGGCATAACATCCAGGACTGTACTGAAAAGCTGCTCTGCAGGACAAAAAGAGATGTGCATGTTCATGTTGCTTAAATATTTGGAGATGCACTCTATTAGAGCAGAAAAAAAAAATGTAATAGATTGGTGGGTTTCTTTCCTGTTCTCAATCCAAGTAGAATACAAAAAGGTGTTTCAGTCCAATCTGGCCAATTTTTATCTATTGATTTTACAACCGAGCAGAACATACTGAATCATGAGTGGGAGACATTCCATGACAAGCTTCAAATACACCTTGCTGAGTAAATATTTCCTTTTTTTGTGAAAAAGATTATGTTGTTTGTCTCTGCCTACTCCAAGCACTTGGATCCTCTCCTTCAAATGAATGCTCCCTGCCAGATCACTACGTGATTGAAGTTGTATTGAAATCTCGGAAGGCAGCCATTCTCTGGCATTTGGTATCTTTTGCCTGTGAAGCAGCTAAGCATTAAGTACCTTTTTAACTTTTATAACCTGAATTCTCCTCATCAATAATACTTTTCTGTATTATTGACTGTATTACTGTAGAACTGACAAGTAATCAATAAATACATATTGTTATACCCTTGAGTTGTGCTGTGGGGGGAGGAGTGCTAGAATATAGCAAAATGAAATGTGGCTAGAGTTTGGATGATTATTGGTCATCTAGGGGTATCAAATGTTGAAAATAAATAAGAAGGAAGTGGAAGAACTTTACAAAAAGTACAGTAAAATTATGTTTGTATACTGGAGGGCTGTGCATTTATTTATTCATTAAGAAAATTTATATGGCCACCCAACTCACTTGTGAGGACTCTGGATGGATTACAGAAGCAAAACTTCAAATACAAAACTCAATTTACTCTTATCCCCCGGCCACAAAAATCAAATTGTTGGCCATACACTACTACCTGATGTGTGGCAAGAATGTATTCTAACCCTCCTATTTATTAACTTATGTGTCAACTCCATTAATCCAAGTCTTCTCTTTTTCTGTTCACAAGAGAAACTGCTATTATCAGAAAAATATTTGCACATTATCATAAAATTTATTGTTGGCAAATGGGAATAATATTGAGTTGGTACAAATTTACAAATATCTTGGAGTTATTTTAGGCTCCACTATCATGGATAGAATATTTTTATATCCAGCAAATATTGCTCAGTGCAGTTCCTCAGCTATCTCGAGTTTCTTCTATTCAAAAGATTCCTACTTTGTCTCTGCAGCTTATAAAATCTTTGTAGCCAAGATCTTCTCTCAGCTTCTCTGTACTGTAGTACCTAAGTCTGTACTTTTAGAAATCTTGCCATCCTTGAACCCATTCACTCTAAACAGAGCTATTTTTGCAGTCCCAGAATATATTAATGCTGCTCTGTTTAAGTCTCGATGGAGCTTGGTATTATCATTTTAATGTATGGTTAGAGTAACTTAGAGTTAACCTTTTCCCCCCGGTGGGTCTGGCTCCACTGGTTTTCACATCAACTCAACCTGATTAAAAAATGGTTATTGGCAAGTTTCCATCTCTAGGACTCTCAATGAAGAGTCTTTTTCCATTTGCTTTGAAAATGCCCAAAGTACCCTTACGGTGCCTGTTTGGGGTGGTTGATTCTGAAATCAATCTTCAAAGCAATATCAATTGAACATCAGTTGATGTCCAAATCAATCAAACTCTCTTTCTCAGCCTTACTGCACATGGAGCCTTTCCAAGTGGGTATGTACCAGCATATTTTTTTTTCTCACCTGCTGCAGTTCTGGAATTTTGCCAGACTTTCATTTTGGCAGGCTGGATGCATTGTCTTTTGCCATCTACAAAAATATTCCACGTCTCAGTATATGTTGTCATGTGGATGGCTGAGTAGAATACCTGAGGCTTGTGCTCTTTTGCTACTCGCTCTTTTAAAGATCCATTCTATCGTGAAGAAATTCCCAGACAAAGAACATGCCTTCTATTGATTGCTTCTCATAACTGACCATTGTTTGCATATGTCTTGGTTGTCTAATTCTAGACCTTTATCTGCACAATCCACCTCATTTTGGATTCAAAAGCGTGCAAAAATTACTTCAATTTTAGCCTTCTAGATTTTCATCTTGTAACTTTTATCTGATTGTTGGACTTCTGGCCTCAATAAAGGTTTGATATGCTTTCAGTTGCTTCTGTGCTGCACTTCTGCCTTTCCATTAGCTTTTTTTTTTAAAGGAAACTATTTAAACCTTGTCTCTTGGTTCTCAGATCTGCAGGGAATGATGAAAATTATTGGTGCTTTATGCCAAATCCAAAATTTGGAGTTTAGTTCTAAAACGTACTAAAAGCTTGACAATCTGTAATTCTTTTAATTAGAAGGATTATTTTTCCTCCTTATTATATTATGGTAAATCTTAATGCACTATATCGTTTCTATATAATAATATTTATACAGTATTAATTAAAATCATTGACATATTGTTTAAACAACTTAGAGTATTAATTAGAAAGACTGAATATGTGCTTAATTATTATAGCCATTAAAATTGGGATTGTGCTTTTGGCTATTACTTGGTATTATTAACTGCGATGTGCCATTAGCATTATTTGAAATATCTATTATTGGACATTAATTTATTTTGAAATGCTGCCAATTTCAATGATTTGTTTTGTTTTGTTTTGTAGAGACAGGAGCGGTTCTTCATATGCAAGTGTTTTGAAGATGTGGCCTTGATAATAAAGGTAGGTGTCTACTCTTTACCCTTTATGTCAACATGGTCATTTTATCCCAAAAGAAATGTGGAACTTTTAAGGTCTCCTTGTCCTTGTGGTCTCTTTGCTGCAAAAGTAATGGATTAAGTCAATAGACGAATTAAATTCTGGGAGATTTCTGTAGTGCTACAGTATTGGTTCATTTATACGGATTTAGTGTGATTAGCATAGGCTTTATTTTGTAGCCTATCAGAGTATGGTAGTGTGATACAACCTTCTGGATTTTGCTTGTTTTTCATTAATGCTGAAAAAGTTAGCTATGAAACAATACAAAGTGGTGGAATGTGTTATTTACAGTAACAGCCCCAACCTTTTGGTTCCGTGGAGAAAGGTTTTTCCGCAGACCAGAGAGGGTGTGGCTTCGTGTGCTGCCTGCATCCCATAGATGGGGTTGTGCTTGTTTGTGCGGCCTGGTTGCTGGCATGCCGCAGACTTGTGCCGGTCCATAGACCGGGAGTTGGGGAACCCTGATTTACAGGCATTTGTGGTGGTCAAAGGGGGGGGGGAAGTGATGACATATGCATATTGATGTCACAGTGCAATTAATACAACTTACTTAGACATTAGGATGCAAATACAAATACACAAAGATGTATGAATATCTCTTCAGTTTTATTTTAGTTCATTGTTTTCAAAGCTGTTTCTTCATTGTTCCATATAAGAATCAATACAGTCTTCCTTGAGTTAGTTCGTTATGCTTCTGCTTTTGGAATAGTACATGAAGTCCACCATCTTCACACTCTTAAAGCAGAAAGATATAACTGTTACATTATGTTATGTCCCCGTTTATGAGGTTTAACCTGATTTCCTTCCCACTCTTGTGGGATGAGGGAGTTTATCTCTGTTTACATAGTATATATCCTGTATTGTTTTATTGTGGCGTTGGTACTATCAGAAGGCAGTAAAATCATCTCTAAATAACAGTAAATATAACTCCTGCTAGCTCTTCAGCTGTTGGCCCTATTTACAGAAATGAATGGCAAGCCTGAAATAGTTCTAAAATGCAGCTAGTCCCGCTGGGAGCCAACAAAATACGAAGAATAATTCTGTCAAGTTCTTTTTACACATAGACCCATAAATATATTTTAACTTTAGGAAATGGTTCATTGTAAAGAAATAGAAAATCTCTCAATAAATATATGATTGAAACTTAGGTGTGTTGGAGGAAGCACTGAGAGTGCTCATGGGCCCCTGTTTACATTTTTGGGTCATCTCCGAGCCCCTTGATAAAATAACATATGGTGTGATAAAACTTAACAGGTTGTTTTGACAAGCGAAGAATCACATGTAATGGAAATTCTTCTCAAAACTTACCATATTGCTCTTTCTTGTGCACGCATGCGTTCTTCCAAGATAGAACTCTACCTCTTTGTCTCTGCCTGACACTTGGAAGTTCTCATACCACTGGGGAATGAATATATGTTGCATCAAAGAAATCTACTTAGCTGGCAATCATCAGTGCATGAGTGCAGTTTTTAAGTTTTAATTAGGTAGACCATCTAGGTTGGTTTGGCTCTTTCATCTTTCCATACAACTCACATCTACTCTGTAACTATGATCAGAAGCTTCCTATGAAGGCCATGCTTTCCTAAGTTTTACATTTGTCTTTCCTTTAAAATCTTCCTTCTTTCACTATGTGTTTTACCTGTCTTTGTGTTTTTATATGAACTATTTTTTCCTGAACAGATCCTCATCACAAATAATTGCTATTTGTTAATTTTTCATGCTTCTAATTGGTGAGATTGTTTTTGGAATAAATGTTTGCTGTATCACTTTTAAAACTATTTTTGTATTTTATGGAAACATTTGATCTTAATTTATTATCTACCAGTTGGTAAGCAAGCTTCTTATTAACAAACCAATAAACTTAACCCCTGGTTTAAGTTTCAAATAGTTAATTAACCATTCGTATTATTATTTTAAATTATTTTAAATTCATTCAATTTTCATTCTTGCCAAATTATAAATCTTTTATGAGGCCGTATCAGTTTTGGCAATATGGTCCTGGAAAAGCGATTAAAAGGTAGTTGTGACCCTCAATTCAATAAAAGTTTCATATATTTGAGTTAAATTATTTTTTATTTTAAAAAGGATTAAAATAATCCTGCTAGCTGAAGAGAAGCAAAAATTATAATGAAAGAATGGGAAGGTTGTTTATAGCAATAGCACTTAAACTTATAACTTCACAGTGCACTTAAACTTAACAGTGCTTTCTAGCCCTCTCTAAGTGGTTTACAGAGTCAGCATATTTGCCCCCAACAATCTGGGTCCTCATTTCACCCACCTCGGAAGGATGAAAGGATGAGTCAACCTTGAGCCTGGTTTGATTTGAACTGCCAAATTGGAGGCAGCCGGCAGTCCGCAGAAATAGCCTGCAGTACTGCACTCTAACCACTGCGCCACCATGGCTGTTAAGAGAGTGTCTGGGAGATTCTCAATCATCCAGGTCATAGTTGTCTCAAAGGTGCTTTTTCCAAAAGGCAACTAGACTTTCTTGGTTTTTTCCTTTGAAAATATTTCTGAAGTTAACTGAAGAAGTTTCTTGGATGAGCAGAAAAATAATTTTCAAGGGAAAAAAACCAAGTCCAGTTTCTTTTGGAAAAAAGTATCTCTGGGACATTAAGGGTGTGAATTCTTAACCCCCTGAAGTTGCAAAGACCAACTTCCCCATAGAAAAAACATGTAGAAATGGAGTTGGATAAGTACCATCAGCATGAGAACCCCTTGCCCAATCTTCTCCTTTAGACAATTTCAGTGTGAGATTACAGATGAGAACAGATGCTCAGCATCTGTGTCAGAATCTCAAGGGCCAGTCTTTCTCTTCCAAGCAGGCAGCATCAGCATGAGGTCATAAGGACTGGTTGTTGTTGTTTTTTTCTGTTCCAAATAGGCAGCATTACCTTAGACGGCATTATTCCAGGCAAGGCACAGCAATAAATGGATTAAGCATGTTCCTGTATTCAATGGGTGCAGGGTCTTTTATAGAAATTGGTCAGTCAGTGGTAGAATATGGGCACAGTCTTTGACTGAAATGAACAGTAACGTGAGTTCAGAGAAGTGGTGGATGACAGAAGGCAGAGCTAGGTTAGCTTTTACAGGGATCATACAGTATCACAAGATGGACAATCACTGAAAGCAGACTATAGAGATGGATTAATGCTTGAATTTGAGGGAAAAGATAAAGGGAGATATAAACAAAATCTGCAAAGTCCTTCTTTCTCCCTGATCCCTATCAATTTTACTTCCTCCTCTCAGCCTTAAAAACCTCAGCGCTTTGCACTTACAGCCCTCCTGGTTGACTGCATTGAAATAGGAGAATTAAACTAATATCCGTTTATGTGTTGCTGCTTTTTGGGTACAAAACTGATCAGATTAGTACTTTGCTTTCTTTTCCCTTTGTTCCTAATCTTGAGAGCAGTGGAAGCTGTCTGGCAATTTTTACTTAATTTACTTTGATTTAAGTTTAAATTATAAGGAAATCAAGTCTGAGTTTCTTTTCCAACCTCTTTGTCTCAGTTTCACCATTATTTAGAATGCCAGCAGTGTCTCAAATGCAGACTTTGTTCATCCATCTGCCACCAGTTTTTGTGCCACTGACTGAGGTCATAGAGTACAGCTAAAGATGATTATTTATTTGACCAGGGAAATCTCTGCATCGCAGGCACTTTTCTCTGCAGCGCTCTTTATTTCTTTTCATTTGGCTAAGAAATTTTGATTCATGTAAGCAAATAGACCACAAATTATCACATAAGGGTGGTGGTTGAATATGTTTCATTGCAGAGACAAAGCGATACTTGTGAAGAATTAAATGGAATCGGCACAGTAAAAATATAGGAGATGCTGATATAATCAAGAAGCAGATATAATAGGAATCAAATCGAAGTTGGAAGAAAACATGCATCACTCTTATGCAGGGGTTAGAAAAACAGGAGATCAAATGAACCTAGAAAGTAAAATAAACCTTGTCTTTATTTTTTAATTTCAAAGCAAAGATCATAAAGAACTTTTTTTCAATGGGATTATTATAAAATGATATATTGTCCTTCACAAAATTGTCCTATTTCTTAACAGTCAGCTCCAATTTTTGGAAAACCTCTGTTTTCCATAAATGTACAAAACACAGTTGTAAACAGAGTAAACACTGTTAAAACTTGAGTTCTGCTAGAATCCTATTTGGGATATAACACACACACAAAACACACACAGTTTGTCCTGAACCTTCCATAACAGAGAGGAAAAAGGAAAGCAAGTGGGTTGATCAGCAGAAATAAAAAATTCAAAAGCCCAAAGCAAAAAAAAAAAAAAAAAGCACTACCTTATTTGGTCCAGAGTGCTTCCCAGCAATCAAGGGAGGTATCTTACTTAAAATTAAGGCAGGAAAATGGGGCATCTTGCAAATGTGCTTTGAGGTATAAAAAATGTTATGTGCATTTTTTGGTGCATGGACGCTACTCTTAACTTTGCATTTCTCAGTTATTTCTTATCTGATGACTTTTAGATTTCAAGAATCCAGTTTAACAACTGGACCAAGAAGTGTTAATTCCCTTGATCTAATATAGATACCTCTGAAATGTCATGTCATGTCATGTCATGTCTCAAGATGGCAATCCTCTTTCTGTGCTTATTAAGAGAAGAGAACTAGTGTAAACTTAAACCACCTCACTACCTGACACAAAATATAGACCACCTTTTAAGCCACGTCTTTGTCTGGACTGGATTCAAATGTTTTTTGTCTGTAGTAAACTCTGGCTCTGGCTGTGCAATTGGACTTCAGAGCTGAGCATGATAGCCTCACTCTTTCACAGTTCACTGGTAGTTTTGAGAACTTTGGAAATTGGTCCTATTTTTTCTTCATTCCTACATAATCAGAGAAATATAAAAGCCATTTAATGACTTTCATTTAGATAGTCCTTTCCGGAACTTCCAACATAATTTGTTGGAAGGAAACTTGAGCCGCATACATAAAGACCAGTGCCATTTGTTTTATCTTATCTTAGTATGGTGTATGATACCAGTCAAGTCTGGATTATTCAGTATGATGTATAAATGAGCCATGGGTCAATATATAACCCAGTCACAGTCTCTACACAAATTCACTTCCACTATTCTCAGATCTTTCTAGGAAAATAGAAATAAATTCCAATAAGGCCATCTTTTCACTGAGTGCATAAGCATCATATTCTTGGAGAGTGTTTATCATACTGTGCAGTATTTTGCCCTCCCCAAGATTGCAAAGCTACCTATCCGGGAACATTTCTGGCCAAATATCTATCAATTGTTATCTTTTTCTCAGGAAAAGTTTATTACAGATTTTAAAATTACTCAGATGCTCATTTGGGTGCACAAACATGTCTTCTTATGAAATGTCTGTTCCTTATTAGAAATAATACACTGTTTTTTATATTTAAATTCAAGGATGAATGGTCATAAATGCACTCAGATTCCTATTACATATCAAATACAAGTCTTTTCTTCCAACATAATTGGCACCATCCCATAGGAAATGGTAGTTAGTAGTACAGAAAAAGCAATTCAGTACCCATCACATTTGGGAAATAAGAGCTTTTGAAAAGGTCAGAATAAAATATGCTCTCAATTATGCAAATGACACTTGCCACTATGATCAGCATGCAAAAAACCCTCAGAATTCATCTATCTATCTCATAAGTTCATGAGTTATGAACTGGATGCTTTGTTACCAGCGTGTGAACATGAGGATCCTGTTAATTCAAGCTACAGTTTATTTTAAGATAAAATAAAATTTGGTACCAAAAGATAGCAATCTGTGATGCAGATTGATCTATATATTTATTGACAAAGAAACTAGTTAGATAAATCTTAATTCTGAGTAAATATTCATGGAATCATTTAGTATATGATGCAGTACAAGATCTCCTGACGTAGAGAAGAACTATCTTTTAGAGCTTACTCAAATACAATATTCTTGTATTTGGAGGAAATATTTAATTGGCACTTGTTTCCCATTCTAGCTCTGATGCTTAGTGGTTCCTTTCATTTAGCTTTTGTAGGATCTGAAGGACATAAGGTCAGATTGTGATTTTGTTCTGAGGGTCTGAATCTTTGGCTGTAAAAATTAGTTCCATACACTTGCCAAATCAGCAACTTGGGCATTCTTGGATGTGGAGAAGCCAAAGACTGCATAGCTTCTGCTCTGTCTGTGTGTGTTAGCTTGGTTGCACCTCTATACATTCTGTTCAACATCCACAATAATTTCCCCATTTTTTGAATTATACCAGGCAGACAATTTATGCAGCATGCAATCGCAGTGCTCATTATATATTAATAGGAGTCCTTGATTTGGTGAGTAGAATGTCTAGGTCCACAGGCAGTGATTTGTTAGGGTACTTAATGAAATATTTGCTTGGTTCAGCTCATCTAGCAACAACTATGCACATTTACTGAAGTCAAGTCTGGAAGATTTAGATTCCTGTTTTTTGGAGGCTGCATGAAACCCAGCAGCTGTGCATAGAGTTGCCACATTGTGGTGTGTTGGAGTCAGCAAATTTTGAATGAACTTGGCCCAACCAGCCAAGCTGTCTTAAGTTACTTATAAAGTAATAAAATATGGGATAATTAAAAAAAAACAACAACCAACGAACCATCTGAAGTCCTGTGGAGCTGTTAGTTAAGAGTTAGTTTCCCCAAGGTTAGCCATCATAGCTTTGATACTTGAGGTTAAATATATAATACTTTTCCAAAGAAACTTGTGTAAATAGATAGTTATCATGTTTCAGATTAGATTTCTCACCTGCTCTACAGGGTTTTGTTTTTTTTTTGTGAATGAAGATTTTCATTTAGACCAGTACAAGAAAAAAAAATGAATACCCTCTGTTTCCCTCTACTTCAACTGACTTACATTTTTCTGTTTTAATGGACTCAGTTTATACAAGCATTTTAAGTTTTACTGCAGGCTTGTAATCTCCTGCTTGCTGATGGTGACAAGTAGCTACTCTCTGCCAAGTCCCCAAAAGGCAAATTGTACAGTGCTGTGGTAAATATATGCTTTAAGTGTTTTTTTCCCAAGATTTTAAATAGCTGCTTGATAGAGGAATAGGTTTAGATGACATATAACCCTAAGCTTAATAAAGTGGTTTGCTGGAATTTTAGGTGATATGCAAAACTACCCAGTATGGTTTGGCATGAATATGAAGTAAATCAGAATAGCTTATGTAGCAAAGTGGTGGATTTGGTGTTGTATTATTAAGCTAGCAACAGTGTCAACATTTAAGGTTGGTATAAAGATAGAAGCTGGAGATGTGGGAACCAGTGGGACTCAGGCTAAAGATAACCATTGCACACAGAACTCACCGATGTCAGAACCTGTTGGCCCTGTGAGATAGTGCAGACAAGAAGCACAACCAGGAGTATTTATTGTAAAGTTAGATTAACAAAATCTTGCAAGACTGAAACTCTTTCTCCCCTCTTTTTCTTTTAGGTTCTGTAAAACTAGGGAGAGTCCATTCTGAAATGTTTCCCACACTCTCCCCCCTTCTGTATGCTGGTTCTCCTCTGCGACTCTCCCTCCTGTCTTCCAAGGCCATTCCTAAATATCGGCGGGGGGAGGGAGAAGGAATGGTTTCACATGAGTGGTGGGCACACACACCCACCACTTGCACAAATGGAGTGTGAGCCCACATGCTTGCCCGTTGCTTGTGGAAGAGATGCGCACATGCACTTGCTTGCCCACCACTTCTGCGGCCCGCAAATGCTCAAGGCCCAGTAGTTGGCTGCGGCCTGGGGGTTGGGGACCCTTGCACTACAGAACCCCTCCGAGAATCCCTCAGCAGATAATTCATTTTCATGGCCAGAATCCCAAGGGAGATGTTGAAGCAATTTCAGACTTTCATGTCCAATTCTCATTGGTTGCCCTAGCCTAGCTCCTAGTTACTCCTAATAATTAGCAGGGCCTGCTAATTATGGATGTGGTTACTCTAAGCAACTATCTAGTCATGGCTTCACCAAAGTCTATGAGGGAATGTAGCATCACCTCCTGTGGAAGTTCTTTGTCTCAAATAAATGAATACTGGAACCAGAGCACTCCTAGAATTGGAGAATTCAGCATTTCTGCCTGTGAAGACAACCAGTTTTTGACTCCAGTGTGTGTATGATTAGTATGTGTATGATTGTGTTGGTTAAGTCGTAGGGATTAAAACCTTCCTTTAGGCATTGATTTGTAAGAGTATGATAATTACTGCTGCCACTGCATCAAATACAACTTAATGAATTCAAAAGCTTTATCCATGGAGATTCTTGATATATTGGCTGACTTTTCAAATTGCTTAATAGTAGTAAGTTTGCCGATGTGATGTCTACCCTCACCCTCTCATTTCTTTACAAACCTACATATTGATTATACACTTATAGGTGGCTTTTGTATGGTATTTAATCAATTACTGGAATGTTGGTTTGGTTATCAGAAAGATCTACCTGCTTTAACTATAAGTTACCATGCCAGAGTGAACAGTGTGGTTCCTTAGACATCTGCAACCCTTGATGTGAAATGTCTGAATATACCAAAACAAACTACTCGGCATTTTAAAATGAAGTCAGCCCTTTGGCATTTGTTTTGTGGATCCTGGATAAATTAAATTACAGCCCCAATACCAAAGTAAATCTTATATTTCTTTTTTCTCTTATTATTGCATATTTTATAACTGGCAATCTAGCCAACATGACATGACAATTATGATACATTAGACTTTTTTCAGGATCTGGTTGATTTTGGTGGGTGTTCTCTTTCTCCCTCTGTGTGTATATATTCAATAATGGGACCTAAGCCTTTGAAAACTATACCTTTAAATGTTAGCTTGCAGTTATAGCCAATCTTTAGAAATTGGGAAGATTATGCTGTGGGTTAATTCAAACATTCTGAATGACTATGTTCTAATGACAGAAAAAAATGTGAATTTGTTGAACATATTCTTGTGCTTGCTGACTTTTCCTTCTAAAAGTACTGGCTAAGAAACAATTGCCCATAGTTCATTTTTGACATGTTGTGTAAACTGCAGAATACTTACAGACAGAAGTAACTAAAGCAGTCTTCCTCAACCTGATTGCCTTGAAATGTCTGGACTTCAACTCCCATAGTTTTACAAAATGGTCATGCTGGCTGAGCAATGCTCAGAGTTCAAATCCACACATCTGGAAAGCATCCATACTGAGGAAGGCTGAATTAAAAGTATCCACATAATTTGCTCATGAATGCTTTGTGTTTGTTTTGTTTATTTGCACAATTTGCAAATGCTTTGTCATGTTTTGTTCTTCACAGCATACATTACTTGTTCATACTTTTTTTATTTTTAGTTCATTTTGTAAAAGAAGTTCTCAGGGCTGTGTCTATATACGTATCAATTTTAAAAAAAACAGCAGTGAAATAAAGCAGTCAATATAAAACATCAGCCAAAAGCAGTGGAGGTCAAACATGCAAGAAGAAAGTGACTTAAAATATTATATAGGTAATCCTTGACTTACAATCAGTTTTAGTGACAATTCAAAGTTACAATGGCACTGAAAAAAAGTGATTTACTACAGGTTTCCTCATGACTGTTGCAACATCTCCCTGGTCGTGTGATCAATATTCAGGCACTTGGTGACTGGCATGTATTTATGAGCCTGTATTTATGTCCTGGGGTCATGTGATTACTATTTGTAACGTTCCCAGATGGCTTCCCACAAGCAAAGTCAGTGGGGGAAGCCAGATTTGTTTAAAGACCACACGATTAAGAACTGTAGCAAAAAAGATTGTAAAATGGGGTATAACTCACTTAACTTGTCTAGCAATAGAAATTTTGGGCTCAATTGTGGTCCTAAGTTGAGGACTACCTGTATCGCATCAGATGTAACAGAGATTAAAAAATAACAAAACAGATACAAGTTGAACCTTCTTGAAATAACAGTTACAACACTGCCAGGGGACAGCTCAGGTAGTCCGTTCTTGAATAGGAGCGATTCTTGAATAGTATTTTACTATGTATTTAAATGAAAATAGATTTTGCTCTTCTGCCTCTGAATTTCATAGCAGCTCAAACAGAACAAGTCCAGCTAGCATTATCTTTTTCCTGATTAAAAATCTGTTGTCTATTTGTCTTTCTGAAAATAATGTCCAACACTGAAAACTACACACAGTGATAGTTATTAGTAAAAAACTTACCTCAGGAAATAGAGGCATAATTAGAAGCATAATAAAAATTATGCTAATATTATTAATTTGTAATTTCAAGTAGCATAATTTACATTAAACACGAAGTTCTTGGGCAGTTCCTGTTAACTCTTATTAAATTAGTGGGATGAGGTTTTGTTTAACCAAAATACTTATAAAATATTTATGAAAAACATCCTATGGATGTTTTAAAATAATTCTGTTTGTAGAAAAACTTGTCCTACAAACACAGGAGTTGAGTCTGAGACACACACACACATTTTTAATTCTGAGTACCCATCCATTACAGAAGTCTTAACATATGAGAACAACAATTCCAGTGACAAATGTTGGGGTTGGATAGGAAAATATGACATTCCTTGTGGCAGAATATAGCTTTAATTTACTTCCTAGGGTTTATACATAGATATTTCTGAACTGTGTGGTACAAATGATTTCAATGGACACTTACCTCTTTCAGGTTACAGAATATGTATTTAAGCTGTCACTACTACACAGAATTTAACTTAGCTATGATTTCAAGTTGGTTTGTTTCGCAACTGGCCTTTAGCCCCTTGGTTTGCAAGTCAAACTTAGCCTGAAAGCAGTTCCATAGCACCACCTGTATACTGACCTTCAACCCGTCACATTGTGGTCTCAAAGTGTCTTGCATTTACTTTTACTTCTGCTACCTCTGAATCCTAGAAAATACCACCAATAGGAAATTGGACTGCTCATAAAATCTGGAGCACTGCAGCAATTTGAGGGGGAAAAACAGATTGTACTGTCCTGCTAATTGGATGGACTTGGCTTTTGAAAATAGATGATGTCATGAGATCATACGGGTTCGAAGCTGATTCCCAAATGGTGCAAGTCTTTATTGTGGAAATGGTCTAAAAATAATCCCATATACACCTATGATTGGGCAGGGAGGAGGGAGACTACTTTCATACCTGTGAAGACAGTCTCTGCTTTTGGCTTGCCTCTGACTCCTGTTATTTGCTGATGCATATAACTTGCCTACTTCTTCAGTTAAAATCTTTTGGGGGAGGCTAATAATTTGTGAACAGTGTACCTAAATATGATCCAGGTTATTACAGAAGGTTGGGTTTACCATTCCGTGATTGAACAAACTGGGATAATGAGTTCTCCAAAATAAGCAGGTCTGGGAACAGGAAACAGGATTCTGTTTGATTTGAGTCAGGATTTCTCCATAGCCAGTGAGGAGGGGGAACATGAGTCTTAACTATATAGACATTTTTTTTCCCAACTACACAAAGCAATATGCAGTAACTCAGTTATCTGTATTATGGCTAGGTAAATTAGGTAAAATACATTTTTTTTCCCAGTAGTAGGATGCAAGAAAGCAAATCTATCCTTGTGTTGGGTCAGTCCATAGCTTAGATGGAATTTGAGCACATTTTGAGCTTAGATCATATTTTTATCTAGGTCCATACAAATACTCGGTGCTTTGCATAGTGTGTCGGTTGTATTTGAATCAGAAAAGATGCTGCTTTTTCTGTGTGACTGCTTCATCAGCTGTCCCTGGCTCTACATGTGTGTTTGTACAGCCCCATTTTTAGCTGTTTCACAGTCCCAAGGCTTACAGTAGGAACAGATCAAAATTAGAACTCTAAGAAGTCAACTTTTCCTCAGTGTCTTTTTATTGGGCCTCATTTAATGTTCATATTGTTATTTAAGAGGCCCAGGTCCATGCTGATCTGGGTGGCAAAAAATAAAATATTGTTATGAGCAGATTGATTCCAGAAGGCAAATCAGTTTCACTTCTTTATCTTCATCTTTAAATTCATTAGATGCATACAGTAGTAAGGCATATTACGTTTGCATTTAAGATGCATGCCAGATAACATGGTCTAATGTTCTCATTTAGCAACTCCAGAATTTACATAGTAAGCAGGAAAGGGCTTAGTAAGTGGAAATTTTGCTGTAGTGTTCGAAAGCATGCAACAGTGATTTTAACAGTATTGATTTTATATTTCTCCTGACCTGTTTTCCAATAAGATTTTTTTTTTGCTTTTTTTTTTTAACCAAACTCTCTCTTTAACCAAGCTGTCTACAACTTGCAGCAAGCAAGGCTCTATTGCTGAGGGATACTGAGTTCTGGATCTCCACAAAATTTAGGAAGTTCATACATTCTCCACCCTTTCTTTAGTTTGTAGATTTCCAGGACAAGAAAGTCTTGTATTGTAATAATAATAATCATAATAAGTAATGCATTAGGTCTCCAGTTGTAGAACAAGCTCTTTGGTAGGCAGATGTTTTCAATTGCTAATGTTTCTTTTTTGGAGCGTACACTCCTACTCTCTTTAAATATGAACTTAATTTTCCTTAATAAGTCATAGTTCAGGTATGTGCTTTTAGTAGATGAGAGACTTAAGTCAACTGGGAACACCGTGGTCCTTTCTGGATCAATTATGGCTTACATACACAAAGTACAGATTATTCAGAGATGATTTTGTGCTACTTTTGTGGGCATAATTGGTATTCTCAGAATAAATTTCAAGAACTCATTATCCCAGATCATACTGTCTTAAATGGTACAGCTTTTATCCAGGGATATCATTTCTATTAACTTGATTCCAGATTAAATTTAGGTCTGAAGGTTTGAGTTGCATCTTGGTGCAGCCAGTTGCACATAGTATACCAACACCATTTATAAATGGAGATGCAGAATATAGATCCTTCAATAAATGTTGTGGGGGACTCATACAAGAAAATAAAAGGAGCATTTTTTTCTATGTTTTGAGTTAATCTTGTTTTGTAGAGCCATATTTTTTTTGGTCAGGATGGGAGTTTAGAATCCAGTATTTAAGATGTTTTTCCTTCTTACGGGAAACCCAAGCAGCTTTCTTGTCATTGATATTTAGGTGCATACGTATTACAGATTTACACAGTTATCATGTAATTATGGCTGCTTCCTGAAGAGGAAATATTGAAATATTGTCTCTGTAATGGAACCCCTCTTTCCCCCACCATTTTATTCTCTGCTTTTAAAAAATAAAAATAAAAAAAAAATCTTGTCTTGCTTTCGATTTATTTTTACTATTATTACTGAATGACTTCATAATTCCTTGCAATTTATATTGTGAGCTCCCTTTGTATCAAAAAAAAGAAAAGAAAAATATTTCATAAATCTAAGCGATTCCCTTTGAAAACAAAAATCTCTTTGGATGCAAGAGTGCAGTGCATACAGCATGCATTTAACTGCATATTCTTTCAAATGAAGTTAACACTAATCAGTACATCAAGGATTTGTCTTCTGTTCTGCACTCAGGGAAGGAGAGCTTTTATGTTCCACCTAATGTCAATTTTGCCATGTAAACAACCCCCCCCCCCAACCTGTTACTTTCAGGATAGTGCTATTTGTCCTGTACTGGTTCTGATGAGGCACAAATGAGCAAAAGCGCAAGTTGCTTTTCTTAGCTTCACTTGGATGTGTCTTGGTTTCATTATATTTCCCAGGAGCTTGAAAAGATGTTGACAGGTAGACATGGTGTTAAATTTTCTAATTTCTAATTTCTAATATTTTATGTGGCATCAGTACAATACTCTGAAGAAACAGTGTGACTGTCTTTGCAAGTCCCTGCCATGTCTTGCAGTATCTTGACAGTTGTGCAAAGCTGCAGTACTATGCATACTTATGTTGGGATATTCACTCTATGGAATAGGTGTGCATATGCAAGATTGCATAGTAAAATCCAATAATTTTTAAACTGTAGTCCTCTTCTCAATACCTTATGAACAAAGGTCATAGTAGAAATAAAAAGTGCAAAATTCTTATCACAAAACCAACAGGTTACAGAATTTTGTTAAAAGTTGCATGCAGATATCGAAACCACTCCTTTAAATGTACATTTCAGAGAAAGTAAAGCAATTAAATTTCCTTCCATGGATGAAGTAAGTTCTTTAGTGACATTTAAGTTCACCCATATCAGTTTCTCAATTAATATATTTCTTACCCCTAATTAATTTCTAAGGTAGTTGATCCAAATATTTCCTCTAAAACATTTCCCCTAATTACCCTTGACTCATTAATCATCACATCATCCAATAAAATTAAACATACATTCAATCTTGAATAGAACATGGGTGGCAATTTCTTTTGGCTGGTGTGGGAATGATGTTTTGATTGCAGATGATTGATGGGTCATCAATTATCTGTCTTGCCTTCTATTCCTTGGGGGAAAAAAACCCAAAGAAAACTTTTTAAACCAAAATGCTGGCGGCCCAGAATATATCAGATATACTCTGGAAGGAATCTTTTCTTGTCAATCCAAGACCCCTTCTAGTGATAAAGAAATGGCTGCCCACATTTCAGCTAATATAGATTGACCAACCAAGATTCTTTTTCTGTACAAGAAGGAAAATGAAAACAATCCTTTTCAAGAAGTTCCTTTACTTAGGTTAAAAGAAAAAAAAGTCTCAACTCTCTCAAGATGCTTCATAGTAAAATGGTGGTGCCTTCAGTGGAATCCCCACAAAATTGTTTTATTGTTTATGACTGCCCAAAGGATTCTAGGGCTAATAGCTAACTCCCCTTTATCTACCTGCAGTTTACTAGAAATGGGGCAAAGGATTTTACATTACGTAGATTCAGAATTATGCCAGATCAAGTAACAATTTCTGTCAGCTTTACCAGGTAGACCACACAGGAAACATGACCAGATAAACTAATTTACTTTACAGTATTGTAAAGTTACATTAGCAAGTCTGAAAGTACCGTCTCCCTCCCCCCACCTGAAATCTTTACAGATCTATAGCTTAGTGAAGGTCTCTTCTGAGCTTCTTGCTCCACATACAATGCAGTTGTGGGCTATGCTGCTTCTTATTTGACTGTTCCCTAGGTAGCATCCCTTCACCCAATCTTCCAAGGTCTTTCCTACATACTAGTACAATTTGTGGGATGATGGTCAAACAGAAACTCTTCAAGTTCTAGTTTCTTTAATTCCCATTTCTCTCAATTACAGTTTGTCCTGTTATACATACTGTAGGACAAACTGTAATATCCGTGGATTGTGGGTAGGACTGTATGTCACTAAGTCAAAAGCTTATTTATCCACTGACCACTGGAATAATTGGGGTTTAGGGCTATTGGGTAATGCTTTTTCTGCATTATGAGTAGTTTGGAGAAGCAGGGGAGAGGACAAAGAATGGAAATATTTTATTTGACTTTGTCCTGCAAATCTGAATGTACTTTAAGTTGGGTCAAGTTTATGTATGACGTAAGAAATATACTTGTTGGGATCATGTAATGTCTGTGGCAATAAATTGCTGAATTGCCCTTGGAAAGGAAGTTTACCTTTACAAATACGGGATATAGATCTCCTCTGTTTTCTTCCACCAACTTCAGTTACTAGGCAAGCATGTAATTGTTTGACACTCTCTTGAATGACTTGACAGATGTAGACCAGCAGTTTTGAAGATTAATGCGACTCATACAATTCTAGGACGCTTATGTATTGTACCGTGAAGAGCACCTTTCGTGTCAACAATCTCTAGGAAAATTCCAGCTTTTAATTTCACTTGGCAATCTAATATGCAAAACTTGGTAAGGTATTGTATATAAAAATTGATTTAGATATTTTTTATGTTTTAATCAGCTGCATTTGTATGTGCATAATGCACAGTATGTATGTTAACATACTTTTGTTACCTATTGTGATTACACAAACATTTTTTGTACATGTGGTCCTTGGCTTATGACCATTCGTTCAGTGTCTGTTTAAAGTTACAATGGCACTGAACAAATGAAACTTACAACCATTCCTTCAATGTCAGTCGTTGCAGCATTGTGCATTATCAAGTTTTCTGTCCTTCCCTGGCCAATTTCCATTAGTCAGTGAAGAAGTCAATGGGAAGTTGGAAGTTGTGGTTTTATGAGGTCCTAATTGCTGTTAGTAAAATTGCATTTTATTATTATAAATTGAGATTCAGATTTACTCCTATTGAAATTTATGGCATTTCTAATTAAAAAGATCTCTGCTGTTTTTGTTTCTTGTTCTTGCGTACCTGAAAGGGTTGCAAACTATGGATTAGTGTGTCATACTATAATTTATTATGTAATCCCAATCAGTTAGTATGGTGAGCCTTGGGTTGGTACATTCTTCACTCAGACAGAATAACAGAGTTGGAAGGGACCTTGGAGGCCATCTAGTCCAGTCCCCTCCAGCTCAAGCCTACACCATTTTAGACAAATCGTTGTCCAGTCCCTACTTAAAAGCCTCCAGTGTTGAAGCATCCACAACTTCAATCTTTTCTATCTTATTTATATATTTAGTATAGCCACTCATCTCAAGTAGGCGGACAATCACAAAACAGTTAAAACACAATATAAAGATAAATGAAATACAAAAGCAGCCAAGAGATATTAAAATTTGATCAGCACTTATCCACTACTATCCTGTAATGTCTGAACATGGAAGAAGAAGATAGGATCTCTCTCACATCTGGTTTTATCTTATTTTTTTTATAGCATAAGATACACCTAGATGTGAATGAACACTTCTGTCATGTCAGGACTTCTTATAGCTAGCGACACTAGAATATTTTCCAAACTAGAGGTTGCAGGATCTTGAACAAACCTCTCAATTCCTTGGGTTGATCATCATAAGAAACAACAAAGTTTACTAAGCTAAGAAGCTAGGATTTCTTCTGCATGCTGAAGGAGAAGACAGATCACGCTGGCTCTAGAGGTGAATCTGGTTCACTGCAGGACAGTAATACTTGCTGTGTGAGATGTGGCTTTGCTTGGTAAGTAGCAATTATTATTCTGTGGCATGCCAGTCTTCTCGTAGGATCAGTTTATGATGTTGAATGATGCTAAATCAAAGAAAAGATACTTATTAGCATCCCCAATTTTCAGGTCAGACTTTGTTTACTCCCTTGAATGAGAGCAAAAGAGTACATGCAATAAGGACCTCTTTTACTTCATTTTCAAGCATGCCACCAGGTGGAGGGATCATTAAATGCTTTATAATGAGATACGTTTGTCAAAGCAGTGCTTTAAGAAGCTTAGTTTATTACATAGTTGTGCCTCTTAAAAAACAAATAAGGATATCTTATTTTACTTATTTTTTTTAAAAAAAAATCATACATGTAAACTGAGGGGAGAGCAGAGCAATTAAAAAGAAAAAGAAAGATCTTTGAAATGGAATAACATTTCAGGATGTTGTATGAGGAGCTGTATGATGGATGTCCAGGGGAATACATGGATCTTTCCATTAAAGTCAGAGAAGCAGGGGAGAGAAGGCAGCGGCAGGAAAGAAAATTCTTGGGAGAACAACACAAATCACAAAATGGGAGGCAGCGGCTTCAGCCATGTGATGCACCCAGAGGCAAATTTCCAACTCGGTCAACTCAGAAGGCCTTTTAGCTGGGTGACTCTGAAAGATTTTCCACAGCTGTGGGCTGTCTGCTTCCGAACTGGGCCTACTTACCTGTGTGCTGTGAAAAAAGGCGATCCAGACATAAAGGAAAAAAGGAATCTGAGAAAAGGTAAAATGCAACACTGTTTGGAAGAAGAAAAAGCCCCCTCACCCCCCCAGGATTTGTCACAGAGAGGCTATTCATGTGTTGGTGTGTTTGAGGTAGAGATACCATATTAGAGTTGTAAATACAATGAGAGTATGCAGCAGCCTCACACAATCCAGAATTGTTAATGCATTATGTCAGGAAAATTAGGTAGAGATAAGGGGGAAGGAGGAACAGGCAATTTAACATATAAACCTAGCATGCTGATTTCTTTGCTTCAGCCTGGGGAACGTTGTCTCCACCCTGGGTGATAGTTCAAATTGGTGGTGGGGATGTCAGCATGTCAAGGATGAAAATGTATGTTTGCTTGTTTAACTATTGTACACCTAGGGTAGTTTCTTGAGCTACTTCATGCTGCAACAACATTGCCTGTTGTATGTATTATTTTTCTGTTCCGTGGTCTTGCAGCCCTGGCTTCTGAGCCAAGGGGAGCAGGCAACAATAAGCACATGATTTCATAGAACAATTAATCTTACAATTAGCTCTATGTGGTTGGATTGTTTTATTATTAGATTTTTATTAAATCTTTTTTTTTTAGAAAAGGAAAAATAAGACATGCAAGGAGAAAGAACAAAGAAGCCGCAAAACAGGAAATATAAAGCACAGGGTGAAGAAACAGGGAATTTACAAGTATCATAGAATTAGATTAAGATTTTGAATACCTGCAATATTTGTACTAGCTAAATATGTTATATAGCTTTAAAAACAACAGATCATTCTAAAATCCTAAATAATATATGAATATCAACAATAATAATCAGCATGGTATATAACATAAGATTAACAGTTGTAGTAATTTCTGTCTGAGGAACTGAATACATTAAGAGAAAGGCAAATTTGTATGTAGAATTATTTTCCAAAAACAGTTGAGTTAAATTATGTCAGATTTGTTTTGAAATATGAAGTCTCGAGGTGTATTCCCCCAGTTTAATTAGCCATTCTTCTGCAGAAGAAACTATGCCTTCTTTTTAATAGTTTGAGCATCGTATTCTTGCAGTAACTATCATATACAAAGCTTGTTCAGTATATTTCTTGGAAAGCAGGGTGGGAAAATTCAATATGCTATTTTGTTGAATAACAATTATGCCTCGGGATCACACATCATTTTGCACTGTAATAAATAAACCATATTAGCATAATGTTTTTCTTGTTAGTTTAGATGAAACTTTAGGATTTAATTCTGAAATTGCCATTCTGTTGCCCTTTTTCACATATTTTATTTAGTTCAAATTTCATAATCTCCTAACCAGCATGCAGAAATCAGCATGGCAATGACCAAGGGCCATGGATAACTGAATAATGGCATGCATAATACTTATTTTTTTACATTGATTAACAGTTGATTTATTATGCAATTGATTAATATATAATATATAGCTTTCTAAATCCTGTTTAAAGATAACAGATAGTGGCAGGGAGGTTTTTTATTAATTATCAGTAAAGCAATTCTAAATTGAAATCTTGTTAGAATTCTAATAGAATTCAAGAGCATCATGAGTTAGGATCTTTTTCATTTTGACAAAAATATCCCTGTCTTCTCTTTTAATATCCATAACTGTGTTAATTAAGGAGGAAGGTGGCCAGTTCTTAATTTTTTTATTGTCTTGTGGGCATCTGCAGGGTTTATATAGAAAGGCACAACATATTTTTATTACTGTTTATGTATTTTGATGGAATCCTAGAGCTTGAAAAGGTCAGCCAGAAACAAGAAAAAGGGTAGCTGAGTTTAAGGGGGAAAACGTGCCTAGCAGAAATGGTTTATAAAAGGTGCATAAAAATACAGGGATTCTTTCTGATAATATGAACAATTTGAATTAACTGTTATAGTTGATTAGATTTAAGTCAGGATAGGTATAAGAACCTAGGTCATGTCTCATTATTTGTGATTTTGCTGGTGATATATTTATGGCTATTGTTAAAGAAGGCTAGAATAGATGGTCCCCGTTCAATTAAACTCTCTTAAAAACATTTGACGAATGTGTGATTCTTTTAGACTGGGTTGTGAAATTCTTTTGATAAATCCTGATCTTTGTGCACATAGAAATGGTTGATTCTCTATGGATTTTCTAAATATGGTAAGAAAGGGGAATTTTCATATCTAGACAGATTATTTAGTAATCTGATTTGGGATGTCTTTGCAAACAATGAATATAAAATGTATCTCTTTTGTGAACCTCAGTGAATCTATGGTATATCCTCCCATTTACATATAATTTGTTGAGAAAATCTAATGTTTCTTTCTGGTAAAAATGTGAAGTGTGGTAGTTGTTCATACATATGTACAGTTAGTCCTCGATTTACAACAGTTCATTTAGTGACCGTTCAAAGTTACAACGGCACTTAAAAAAGTGATTTCCCACCACCACCACATTTATGACCATTGCAGTATCCCTATGGTCACGTGATTGCTATTCAGATGTTTGGCAACCGACTCACTCTTATGACAGTTGCAGTGTGCTGGGATCATGTGATCAGCTTTTGCAACCTTCTGACAAGCAAAGTCAATGGGGAAATCCAGATTCATTTAACAGCCGTTTTTACTAATTTAACAATGCAGTGGTTCAGTCAACAAATGTGACAAGAAAAGTTGTAAAATGGGGCAAAACCCAGTTAACACATTTTTCACTTAGCAACATAAATTTTGGGGTCAATTGTGGTCATAAGTCAAGGACTACCTGTATAAAGAGACCCCCCCACACACACCAAAGAGCAGATTCAGAAACTGTTGTGCCTGGAAGAAGGCATGATGGCTGCATTAACAATACAAAAGGAAGAGCTTTATATGCACTTCTCCATTTTTGGAAGCCTCCTTTCAAAGGCCTTACACTTCCCTAGAGTCTCCTAGTTGTGGCTGGCATGATCAGAAGGCAGATGTGATAATAATGGAACTCTGATGTCACACAGATACATTAGGAACACACAGAATGCAGATGTTATTGGCATAGACCTGTAAGTAAGGTTTCCACAGTTACTGCCACAGTTACTATGAAAGCTTGTTTGAAGGATGGTATTCCATACATGAATATATTTTCTTTACCATGGATCCTGTGAGAGACTTGCATGGTGACCTTGTCCATCCATAGCGTTAATTTTGATGAGGTTTCTGTGATTTTTGCCTTGTATGCTGTATGAATCCAGCATTATGGTTTGCTTAATAAGATATTCTCAAGCAATGGTGTCTATGTGACTTACAGCAGTAGCTTTTATATTTGGACATAGGTAACCCCCTTGAACAATTCAGCTTTATTCATTTTAATATTGTAGGAAAAGTGAATTCTTTATTAATTTCTTTTAGAATATCTTTATATTGCCCTGACTATTGTACCAGTTTCAGAGGAGTATAGTATTGAATTCATCAAAAGTGATTAAGTAATCCTTTTTCTTTATGTGTGTGTGTGTGTGTGTATGTCTTACGTCTTGTGTCTTATGTATTGTGTATGTTTGGCATAGTGCTTAAGGTATCAGACTAAAAATCAGGATATCCTGAGTTCTAGTCCTGCCTTAGACACAAAGCTATTTGGGTAACCTTGGGCCAGTCACTTTGTCTCAGCCCTAGGAAGGAGGCAATGCAATCCACTCCTGAAAAACCTGGCCAAGGGATTTGTTCAGACATTCTCCAAGAATTGGACATGATTGAACAGAAGAAAAAGAAGTATAATAATATGTAGGCACACATACACACATATGACTTTTCTCTGAAAATACTGTACATTATCTAACAACTGCCTAATCGTTAGCTTTTGAAAGAAACCTTTTTCTAGGGGAGTGGAAGAATACAGTTATGGTTGGAGCCATATCAGCAGTAGATTTCACGCTAGAACAAAGTAACTCTTTGTTACTTTGAATTCATCAAAAGCGATTAAGTTTTTGATGACTTCTTTTAATGTGGATTCAATCTCTGATTGGTGGTTTGGACGTGAAAATAATGGGAAGTCCATATTTACCCAACACAGTTAGGACATTTGTGTAAATGCTTTTTGAGGTCATTGTGTTTATCTTAAGCACCAGTTCCTTGTACTAAAATTTGGCATGACATTTTCATCATGCCTTCAATTTTAGCTGGAGCCCATGACCATTGGGGAAAAATTAATATACTGCAATGGAGCATATTTCTTTCATAAATGTTATGGGGTAATTATTTTTTCCCAAATTATGTTTTAATGTTAATGTTAATATTAATGTTAAATATATTATTATTATTATTATTATTATTATTATTAATAATAATAATAATAATAATAATAATAATAA
>JANHFL010001342.1:99510-111869 GCA_032468155.1 Oxyrhabdium leporinum
TGATGATGATGATGATGATGATGATGATGATGATGATGATGATGATGATGATGATGATGATGATGATGACGACGACTACATGCCATCAAGTTGTTGTCAACCCTTAGTAACTGCAAAGACTTTCTTCATGATGAGCTGTCCCTTACTTAGTCCTTCAACTTTTTCAACAATGCATCCATCACCATTGTAACTAAGTCCATCCATCTTGCTGCTGGTTGCCTCTTCTTTTTCCCAGCATTACAGTTTTCTCTAGATTATGGATTCTTGCATAATGTATCTAAAGGATAATTTGAGCCTGGGGAAAAGGTGAGGTATATCCTTAGGTCAGTATAGAAATCTACTAGGACCTAAGAATATTCCTTCATAGTTAAAAGCTGTAAGCTTAGTATAGTACTTCAATATCATACTGTTTAACTTCATAGAGTAACATTTCTACGGAGATCACATTGCTACTTTGGTTATTCATTCATTTAACATATTTTGTCTCTGAATTTTTTAAAAAGGTGAATAATTTGGATTCTAAATTCTTTCTTGCAGACCTGAGTATTTTGGGTTTCTTTTTCAACAGGAATCTTCTGTTTTTGAGCCAGGCTGCCTCTTTAAAGTTGATGAATTTGGCTTTTTTCTATCATGGAAAAGTGAAGGAAAGGTAAAATTTACAATGATCTCATGATTTTTTTTTTGCTTCCTCTAACAAGCATAAGGTACAGTTCTAGCTGTTCTAGTGAGAGACACTGTTTCCAAATATTAGGGCTTTAGATTATAATGCTCTAGCCTGTAATTTGTTGAGATAGCTCCCATAATATCCTGCTACTACTATTGCATTGCTGTAGGAGGATTAGGAGGATTGAAACTGAACAAATAGAAGACACCAGACTAGAGAAAGTCCCTAAGCTCATTTATTAAAGGTATAATGATCCTTGTTCTATATCTTCTAGCCATTCTCTACTTGCCTCAGTTTTGTACCTGTATAGCAACAACTCATTTTTGTTCCCTTTCATCTAATGATTCAGTATTGATCTTGCCACATTTTGTATAGTTGGATGCAGGAAATTATGAGAAAGATGAGTGTGAATGAAGTTGCTGAATTTATTTTCTCTGGAGGTAACAGTTTGAAACCTTGGCCAGGTGTTAATGAACTCCACCACCTAGCATATCTCACCATTAGCTCTGTGGAATGGAGTTCCTGGAAGAACCTTTGAAGAGCAAAAAATTCCCCACCTTTCCACAGATGTCAGTCTTACCAGGTAGGCCAGACAGGAAACACGGTCAAATAAACCAATTCTGCTTTGTTGAAAGCAGAATTAACAGGACCTTGTAAATCTGAAAGTACAATTCATGCACCATCACCTGTATAGCCTGATAACTTTGGGATGGTTCCTTCTGGCCCTCTTGCTTTGCCCATTATGCAGCTGTGGGCTATGCTCCCTCTTTTCTGACTGTTCCTTAGGCAACATCTCTTCACCAGGTCTCCCAAAGTCATTCCCACATATCATTACATCAGTAGTGATCACTGTGTAGTGATCACTCCCTCCCCATCAGACCTCATCCACCATGGCCAATGGTGAGATATGATGGCATTTAGAGTCTGACAAATTCTAGAGAGCACAGGTTTTTCATGTTTGTTTTTACTGACATTAATATAATATACATTGCCTGGTATTAATTAAGATTGTGTATTTTTGAATGCTTAGCTGTTGGTATATTTTCTATTTCAAGATACATCACATTGGCTGCTTGGCATTTATGATGTTCCTTTCTTTTCCAGGAAGGGCAAGTTTTAGAATGTTCCCTGATCAACAGTATTCGCTTTGGAGTAGTACCAAAGGTATTTCTATAGTTTTGTTTTAAAGTATTGTTTTAAAACAATTGCTAGTGGCTGGAGGCCCAGGAATGGAAACTTTCTTCGGTTTCAAGAACGTCTGCATTCTTTGCACACTTAAGGGACAATGGATTTTTTATTTTGAAAAACTGGGCTGTAGAAACTAACTTTTGGTGAAGAACAGATAATTTAGAAGTATTTACATACAAAGGACATATTACACCCATAGATCTGAGTTTTTTCAGTGACAAACTTTGAAGCAGGTGCTGAAATTTTCCCATGTAAATCTGTGGCACTAAGAAGCTCTATCCTGATTTGTGATACAAAGCCTCGGTGGCGCAGTGGTTAGAGTTCAGTACTGCAGGCCATTTCTGCTGACTGCCGGCTGCCTGCCATTTGGCAGTTCAAATCCCACCAGGCTCAAGGTTGACTCAGCCTTCCATCCTTCCAAAGTGGGTAAAATGA
Organism: Oxyrhabdium leporinum; assembly: GCA_032468155.1. Classification (NCBI taxonomy): domain Eukaryota; kingdom Metazoa; phylum Chordata; class Lepidosauria; order Squamata; family Cyclocoridae; genus Oxyrhabdium; species Oxyrhabdium leporinum. The sequence goes on from JANHFL010001342.1 coordinate 101,798, forward strand.
GGACACAGATTGTTGGGGGCAACAGGCTGACTCTGTAAACCGCTTAGAGAGGGCTTTAAAGCGCTATAAAGCGGTATATAAGTCTAAGTGCTATTGCTATTGCTATTTAAAAATAAAATCTAGACTTTAGATCAAGGCTTCTTGATTCAGATTACCTTCAGACATTGATGGCTATGATAAGGATATTAATAAGTATTTTAATACACATTTGTTCTTGGGGATTCTGATTTTGATTAAGATTATATCATCCAAATGGGTTTTCTTGAATGGGATCAATAAACTGGAAGCTTCTACATCAAAATGACTTGATTGTGTTTGAGCAGGCTACCTGAAATCTATCTTAGCCCTGGCATTTGTCTGTTGGGGCCATAGGCTAGTAATAAATTTCCCAGACTAATACTGGCTGGTGGTAGAAAGACAGCGCCTTCTGTGAATCTAAATTGTATTCATACATTCATTCAAAGGCAGGCAGATATAATATAGTCCAATTTTTATAGTGACTTTTTATGTGTCTTTATTATTTTTAAATAACTCAAGGCAGTGAACCTAATATTCTTTCCTCCTCCTGTTTTCCCTCAATCACAACCTTGTGAGGAGGTTGGGCTGAGAGAGAGTGACTGGATTAAAGTCACCCAGCCAACTTTCATGCCTAAGCTGGGACTAGAACTCACAGTCTCCTGGTTTATGGGCCAGCATCTTCACCACTGCATCAAACTTCAGAGAATTTAACCTAAATCCTGTAATGATTAGTTGACCGTAGGTAATGAAATTTTCCTGTAAATGCAAAACAGTTTGTGAAAGCTAAATTTAATGTTACTTGAAAATCAACAATGCCCCCAGACAAATTATTCTCTGAAGCAGTGGGAGTAAATAGTCCTTCCCATCCCCCCATTTCATTTGCTCAAGAAAACTAGAGTGGAAGTAAAACTTTACTTGAATGCTAAATATGAAACAAGTGCCTCCAGAATGTGCTTTGTCGGCAGTCTTTTGTAAATCTTTTATACAGACATTTTAAAAAGATTCCATGATCTCAAAGGGACATTTGAGTAAGGAGTGGAAGCCACTAATTTATTTCTAAGGTATTTTCTCCAACCTGATGTCTCCCAGATGTTTTGGTACTATATGCTGTCTTTGACTAAGGAGGTTCTCAGCCATCCAGGTCATGGTTGTCCCAAAGGTGCTTTTTCAAAAGGCAACTGGACTTTCTGGTTTTTCTTTGAAGACAGAACTGAAGAAGGTTTACAGATTAACAGAGTTGGAAGGGAAAAACCAAAAAGCCCAGTCGCCTCTTGAAAAAGCACCTATGGGACATGCTATCTGGGGAAATTTTGAGAGTAGCAGCATATCTGGAAGATGCCAGTTGAGGAAGTGTATCCTAAGGTACACTTTTTTTCTCTCTCCAATAACTATGATCAGAGTATTTCACTTGGGTAAGGTCATTGTACCCAGAACCCAAGAATTATTATTGCTACTTCAATAAACCACTATCAGTTACCTAACGTGAATGTGATCTGTGTATACTATTACCATCTGCCTAAGTAGAAAATGAAATACTTCTAAACATGTGCTTGGAATAATGGCAAAAATATAAAGAAGGTAACGAGTAATAAGAAATGCTTATGGGTGAAAAAGCAATACATTTTTCTTTCTTTTTTAATCCATGAGGGTTTTTTTTTTCAAGCAATTAATTTTGTCCAACAGGATCCAAAAATATTAGCTGCTCTTGAAGCTGTCAGTAAAGCAGAAAATGAACTTGAAGGACGAATAGTTTGTGTCTGTAGTGGCACTGATCTGGTGAACATCAACTTCACTTACATGGTAGCGGAAAGCACTGAAGACGCTAAGGTACTGCAGCTAAACATAGCTTTGGTGTTTTGTGGCATTATTGTTCCATGTACATCCCTATTATGCTTTAAGAGGTTGGCAAGTATTAATCTAAACACAGATCTTTTGACATCAATGGCAAAAATGAGCTAATCCGTCAACTGAGTTGGTGTGCTACTTTTCGAATTATTTGGGTGTTCCTTCTGTATGGGAAAATGTTAGTGCGAAAATTAGGAAGTGTGTAGATGTGTGATAAGCAATTACACCACAGTGAGAGATGTAATCTGTAACCCTTTGAGCTAGAAGTGATGAGGACTGACTTCAAATTTATATGCAAGATCATAATCTGCACATTCTTAAAAAAATATGGTGTTTAATGGTAGGAGGAGATGTACAGTAAGGAAAGATAAACTGTTTGATATTTGATTAATGGAAGTAACAAAGCAAAATTCAGCCACTAAATTGCAAGTTTAGGGTCCTTGAAAGTGTATGTATGTATGTATTGCATACAAACTGCTTATCCATGTTACAGAGGTATTTGCTGAGTGGCAGAGCAATTTTTACAGCTGCTGTTTTCCTTCTTCGTTTATGAAAAAGTGGAAATGAGACAGTTCAGAAACATGTCCAGGGTAGATCTTATCCAGTATAAATTTCCCAATAATAAAACAAGTCAGAAACAATATTTCAAGGACTTTAAACAATAGTATTTATGTAGAAATCTAAGAATTGCATAATTCAAGGATTAGCATTGAATATTAAACTCGGCTTGAAAAACCTGTCACTTCCTAAATTCTGCCTGGGGGTATATTTTCCCAGAGAACAGAGAATAAAGGCAAATGCCGAAATAGAAGCTGTCCTTACAGAAGTTCTTCCACTAAAGAAAAGTCTTATGTAGCATTGAAATAAGGTTTTAGGACAGTGAGTTAATGAATTTTGAAGAGTCAGTACATCTTACAATTAAAGTCTTTAACTAAACTCTGTGTGGGATAAATGGTAGCCAAGCTGAGGATGTGAGTAAAGTAACATTTCACTGCTGCTTCTCTATCTGGTACACAGAGTTTCTGTTTCTAACAGGCTCTTGTTACATATTTTTAGTTACATCTGTTCCAGAATACTAGGTTGTCCTTTTGTCATATCGACTATGCAAACTGCCCCCTCTATTAATTTGAAATTGCATTTTTACATTTGTGTATTTTTTCCAAATATGTGATACTACCTTTAACATACTCATCACGTTAGATTGAGAAGCCTTTGGACAATCATTCTGCATTGCTGGGAATGATTTGTCAGAGTATATTTCTGTACAGAAAGTGCATCCCAAATACTGATGAACACCTATGTCACAATTCGCAAGATTGAAACTGAAGCTGCTTTTAAATATGCTTGGTGAATAAATTATTTTTTATATATCTTTAAGTAAGGAGAGGATTCTGTCATTGGAAAAGCAGATTACCATTTGAATTGGAAAGAGGAGGTGACATGCTTAGAACAAAGGAGTAGATATTATATATATATATATGGAAAAAGGTTGCCAGTTAGACAATTACAGTCCTATTAGAAAACATACTCAGCCTATACTTTCATATATATCCAATAGCTATGGAGAAATTTATACTTGTACATTTTTTTGAGTTAGATCGTTTGTCCTCAAATCCATTGCTGCTAAACAAAGGTTATTTATAAGCTGAGAAAGTAAAGTAAACATTTTTAGGATTAGAGCACAGATAAGATGCCACAACATTTGCTTGGGTCTAGATCAGGGGTGTCAAACTCAAGTCGTCACAGTGGCATCAGGTGACATATCGGGACTTTTTTCCCCTTCGCTAAACTGGGTGTGGGCGTGACCAGCGTGTGATGCACCCGTTCCACGGGCCAGGAGTTTGACAGCCCTGGTCTAGATGATTATTAATCTTCAGTGGTAAACTCTTTTGGGAGTGATATTATTTGTTTTCTTTTTAAGACATGCATAAGTAATAAACTTAATAATAGTAGATACAAGATAAACTGAAGACAAGGTTTTTGAAACTGTGAAATCAGAAAGCTGTAGATAGGAACTGAGAAGGTGTAAAAAGCTGAAGTGGACAGCCATGTATCCAAAATGGTATAGGGTCTCCTGTTTGAGCAGGAGGTTGGACTAGAAGATGCCCAAGATGCTTTCCTAACTCTGTTAGTTGAGTAATGAAGTTGTAATATGATGTTTCATCCCAATTGTATCTTCCCATCCCAGCATGGTTAGTCAGGGACAGTATTTAGTTTACTTTACTTTATTGTCATTGCACCTTGCATAATGAAATTAAATGCCATCTTCAGTGTGACTATAAAAATAAAACACAAACACATCCTTCACATTCTATACAATTCAAAACCCCTGATATTGCATTAATATTGCACTATACAGTAGAATTCAATATAGTTACTGCCCTGGGATAGAAGCTGCTTTTCAGCCTATTTGTCCTTGTTTTTATTGTCCTTTTCAGCCTATTTGTCCTTGTTTTTATTGTCCTGTACCGTCTGCCAGATGGTAATAGTTCAAAAAAAGGGTGGCCAGGATGAGATGGATCTTTAAGAATGTTTTGAACTTTCTTAAGGCAGGGGGAGCTATAAAGCTCTTCCAAAGAGGGGAGAGGAGAAATTAATTATCGAACACACTTAACCTACTGGCTTAATGAATCCATTATGGATTCATTCGGTACATTGAACCATAAGTTAACAACACTCAAAGCTGAAAAAAGTTAGACCAAAATAACACAAGCCAAGCATTGTATGTTGTACTCACGAGCCTCCTAGCTCTTTAACTGACCTGGATAAGTATATTGTGCAAACATGGCTATAGTAAATTTGGCAACCACAGGAAAAAAGCTCTTTGTTGACTTGATTCTGTCGTTCCATTTATAAACTGGTCTTGAAGCAAGCCTAGGTTTACTTGCTTATAATGAAATTCCTCAGAAGACTCATTTGTGACACACTGAACCCCAAAACTGGTCAACCACATTTTAGTCTAGTATATTGTGCAAATATGTGAGGTTAGTTTATAGTTTTAGGTGAACCCAGAAATACTGGGTTGAGTAAACTACAGTTACAATAACCATGAGTAAGCAGGCTAGAATAAATATTTCTTACATCTGAATATATATGCAGTCTCATGCCAACAGTGTAAATGGTTAATTTAATACACTTTACAAAATCCTTTATTACCCTAATGAAGAAAGTTCTGGAACGCATATGAGAACTCCCAAATTATTGGCCCTCCCTCTCAGAAATGACAGGCATCTTATTTTGGCAGGATAACAGATAAGTTTTCTCTCTGACCTTCAGTCCAGATTTTGTAAGAATTTGGAAAGCCTGTATGGTGTAGTAATAAGCAGGGGAGACAAGTTGGATGTCAGACACTCCAGACCTGAAGCTGTTAGGTTTATCTTACACCACTTACAGAGTCTCAGGTTTGCCTGAGTGGCCTGGGGAAACCAAGGTGCCCCACTCTGAATTCCTTGCCAAGAGGATACTATCATGGCATAATTTAACACGTTCACAGACTCTGTCCTGGTGAATTATATTAGATTGTTGATTTAGTTAGATTACTGAAAGTATTATTCACAGAAGCAACGCGCTACATTCACAAACTATTGTGCTGGATTACATGCTATCATAGAAATCAGGTGCTGTGCTTTATTTTATTTCATTTTATATTTTATGTTATTTTATTTTCCCACATCGCCAACACGGCTACACTGTATGTTTGCTTTTGTTTCATTTTTCCAATGCTAGCGGACATAGGTACTTGGAAGCTCAATGAAAGGAGCAAGGAAAACATTTTGAACAAATGTTAGGCCAAAGAGACGAAGGGCAGGCATGAGGAGTGGGGTCCACCAGGCAGCCGGTTACAGCATGTCATTGAGGAGGGAGTGCTAATTGAATTCAATTAGTTCAGGGCTTGCCCCCAGAATCCCCAAGGAAGCATTTAGGAAGCAGATAAAGGTGAAAGAGTTGTATTGTTAGACAGAGGGAGAGAGCCCAGGGAAAAAAGAAACGATTGGGCATATAATACAACTTTCAGCTTGTGTTAATATCAGCTCTGGAGAAAATTGGGTGTTTTAGAGGGAAAGCGGTCTGATAATTAATATGCTGAGACCTGTCAAATAGCTACAATATAGAAACTGGGGAAAAATGAGTAGACGAAAGAATTTCTAAATTGCCAGCTCAGCTAGTAAATGTTTAAGTGTTCACCAGCCTTTTACTCTATATTTCATAGCTGAGCCCAAAATAGTATAACGATCAATGGAAAACCCGTTGTGGATTTGTTCATATTTAAACAAGCTCCCCCCCCCCAAAGTTCTACCTTTTAAAACCTTCTATTTTATTTATAGCTAGTCCTCAGCTTATAACTGTAACGGACACTGCCCCTTATATTCTTAAGCTGTGATGGTTGTAAAGCAGGTTGTCATGTGACTGATTGATTTTACTGCCTTGTTTTGCAAGTCATGAAGTGAATGCAACAGCTGTAAAATGACTGTCATGGTCATTAAGTGGACCATTTGTTCCCTACTAGCCGGTTTTGCTGAAAATCAGAAATAAATGCCAATTTTCTGTTGTAAACAAATCAGTGTAAAATATATCATCCCATAAAGGCAGGATGTTGCAAATGGCCGTAAATGAGGGTTGGTTGCCAACTGCCTGAAATGCAATCATGTGACTGTGGGGGTGGGGGCATCTGAACTAAGTCCTAAGTGCCCCTGGGCAGGTCCATTGTAACCTTGATTAGCCACTAAGTGACCCAGTCATAAATCAGGAACTACTTTTTTGAGAAGAGATTCGATGGCCATTTTTCTGAAATAGTGTAGGTTCTCCTGCTTGAGCAAGGGCTGGACTAGAAGACCTCCAATGTTCTATTCTAATTCTAATTCTATTCTACTTGTATAGGCTGTTTGTTCACAGTGGTCCTCAAAGTAGCCTAAGCCACTATTTTGTAAATTAATGATCACTATGTTTTACGTAACGTCCTTAATTAAAAGTTCCACCTAATGTCTTTCTTTGGCCCAGTGAAAAATCATAAAACAATGGGCAGACCTCCAGGATCTGCAGAATTCTTCTCCAAGCAGATGCTCAGGACAGCCCTCCCCTTCTACTTCTGATGTAAAAATACTTCTCAGAGGCTTAAGTAATAGTCTGGAAAGAAGTTGCAGACATTCAGACTGGGGATTACTCGCTGTTGTAATGGTTTCAGATTGTACCGAGCAGTCTCTCTAGGCCTGCTGGAACATGAAGGAACAACAATGGGTTGACCCTCTCCCACCATCACCCCCAGTTTTGAAAATATGAAATCCAGCTGTTACCCAGATCTCTCTTGATTTTCAGACAATATACCCTGGGCTCTTTAGAAGATGGAAAACAGAAATGTATAGTAATTAGAGCTTTTCTTTTTAATTAAAAAGAATTCCTGCAGAAGTGGTGCTTACTTCAGATTGCAGAGGTTTTGGGAAAGTACCCTGACCTTTAAGTGAAGATTTTCAACCTGTTTTTCATTAGGAAAGCAGGCAATCTTTTTTTAAAAAACCTTGATGCCCATTAAACTGCTAGTGTGAACTAACAACACAATCTAAGCAAATGAAAAATAACCAGCTTATCAGGTGTAAGAATCAGGATCATTTGATAGGTTGCATCATAAACGATTTCTTGAATTCAAGGGGGAATGGACTCGTGTGGCAGTACAAGGACTCTAAATTTTAATGAAGATGCATTTTACTTTGTATGCCCTCAGCTCTGCCTGCTCTTCTAATTAAGCAAGTTTTGCTTAATTACTTGCTTGTTCTCTGATGCTATCTAAGCTATTCTTGAAGTCAGTATAAAATCAGAAAGCTTTGTTGTTACGTCACTTACTTGGCAAAGTCAGAAGGGCTTATCTTCTGAAAAACTAACCTTACTTACTGAAAAATATTCCTGTTTATCCCTATTTTGAGACCTGTCTCAAATCAGCCTTTCAGTGATCCCTCTCGATGCAAATTTATATCACCCACAAGCAAAGCTTTTCTCCAGAGATGTGACAAACTTTTTCACTCTCTTTCATCTCAGTCAAACTACAGTCATATGAAATAAAAATTTGTTCCACTAACTGTTTGCCTTCTAATAGCCTGATGCTTAAAGGTGCTGGAAACTTCACTTTTGGTTATTTCTCTTTTCTATTAAACACGAACTTAATAACTCTGTCTTGTCTCTCATATTCTTCGGTATATTGTCTGTCTTCTGAGTATGAAAACATGGAGATCAACCACCTTTCAGGGAAAGTATATTTGGCATCTGAATATAGCCTGTAATGTTAAGCATTAATGGCACACATCTGCACCCAGGCAGTTTCTTCATTTCTCATTTTCTTTTCTTTTTAACTTTGAAACTCCTGGTCTGTCTATGACAATTTGGCAACTTGGTGCCATATGCTGTGCATACACCTCTGGTAGTAGTAGGTGCATCCTTACCTGTGTGGATAGATCAAGTGCAAAGATCAACAAAGTTCTCCATCCTGCTATATCAATGTTCCTTAAACTTTTTTCTCTCAGGATCCCTTCTCACTTTTAAAAATTATGGAGGACCTCCCCAAAAGAGCTTTTGTTTGTATGGGTTATATTTATCGATATTTGCCATATTAACAATTAAAGTTGATGCATGCACTGCCATTGTGCTTCTCATGATCATTGTTTCATGGGATTTCAGTATAGGTGGTCCTCAACTTATGACCATAATTGAACCTGGAATTATGGTCATAAGTTATTGCGGTTGTAAATCAAGGTATCATATGACCAGACCCAAGTTTTCAACTTTTTTTTGTGGCAGTCATTAAGCAAACACCACAGTCAATAAGTAAATCCCTTTTCCCCAATGGGTATATTTTGCCAGAAACCAAAAATAAATGATGGAAACCAGAAAAAAAGTCACAAATTGCAGCCACGTGACTGCATGAGGCTGCTAACAACTGTAAAGCTAAGCCGGTTGCCAAGTGACCAAAAGTGATCATGTGACTGTGGAGGGGAGTGCCACCATTGCAACTTCAAAACTGGTCATAACTGGCTCTGGGAAGGTCTGTTGTAACTTGAAACGGCTATTAAGCGACCCCCAATAGTATGTGAAGGATTGTCTGTGTTGTATTATTTTTCAAGATAAGCTGGCAAATAATTTTGATTTCACGGACCACTGGGAGGGTCCTTGGGGCCCCCACAATGTCCTAGGATCACCCTTTAAGGAAACACTGTTATACATTTTCACACTGTTCTCAGAATGTTTTAAGAGTTTTGTTTTCTTTTGTTTTTTAAAAACAACTTTGGAGTCCGCACCTCCGGGCTAGTACTGAAGCATTATATTTTCTAATGTTCACACTGTGCACTTTAATATAACCAGAGGCGGGCTGCTCTTGCTGTAGCAAGAGGTTTGCTGGTCACGTGTGCCCATTCGCTTCGCTCGCACGTGCCTCGTTGGGGCTCGTGTGAGCGAAGAGGGAGGCAGCTGATGAAGAAAGCAGATCCAGTGAGTGCAGCAGTGGCGGCGCGGAGCTCACCAGAGCAGCTGGGGCGGCTGAAAGGTAAGTTATTTAGCGATAGCTTAAGGCAAGGGCAGGTGGGCGGGTGCAGCCAAAGCTCAGAGCAAGAGGTTCGCCCGAACCTCTGCGTCCATGCAGTAGCCCACCCCTGAATATAACCCTCTGGATTAGGAGGCAACTTAATATATATTTATTTAAAGCAGGAGTAAGCAATCTGGAGCCGTGCAAATATTTTTGTATTACAACTCCCACAGTTCCCTGTTATTGGCCATGCTGCCTAGTGCTGATGGAAAAGTACCAAGCTGTCTACCTTGGATGTAAATATCTTTCATCCCTGCTCAGCAGAAAACCTCCCTGAAAAAGAGAGAGACTCTGCAATTTAAGCAACATGACAGGAAACAAGAAGCATATGAGGAGAGCAAAGCAAAACAAGGAAACCCTGGCAGTGATGCTTCAAGTTACACTTTAGTTCTGAAAATAATTAGTCAAGTGAGAAACTTTTCCAGGAGAGAAGCCAGTTGGAATGGGCTTCAGAGAGCAACGAAATGGTACAGCTTCAGTCAGGACTAGGATCAAGGAATACCCATCGCACTGCTTGCACTTAATTTGTGACACTGTTTAGCTCTGCGCACCACATAATTACTATACTTTACATTGTACAGTAGATACCCCCCCCCCTCTCTCCCTCTCTCCCTCTCTCTCTCCCTCCCTCCCCTCCCTCTCTCC
>JANHFL010001342.1:119645-129925 GCA_032468155.1 Oxyrhabdium leporinum
TGAGTTTTAAAACTTGAAAATCTTGGCTCAGAATTCATCCAAGTTGGAGATGCAGATACTATTGTGCAATTCTTTCCAAATCTTTTTTGTACATAATTCTTTAATGTAAAAAAAATGGAGAACAATATTTTTAATAGGCTGATTCCTGGAGAGTCAGCATATAGAAGTGTACTTATCCATTTTTTTAAAAGTGTAAAGCAAACAATTTAGATGTGAATTAATTGTTTGTCTTTCTACTTTCATTGTTTTATCCCAGCCTAAAGTAGCTTTCAGAGGTACCAGCCGCTATTTGAATAGTTCAGAATCCAGTGGAAGACTGACGGATGTGTTCAGTAACGTTATCATGACAGGTTGCAGCTCCTTCTATGATTGCTACAAATTGCAGGTTCAATCAGTTTTTTTTAAAGATAATTTTACTTCAAAAACATTTTAGGGAGTACCACATAGAAGCATTGTATGACAGTATATAGTTCTATTATATTGACTAAAATAAACTTTGTATTTAAAATGCATTATGAAATAGTTCATGAATGAGTTCAGTATTGGGATGATAACAATAAATTCAAACTATGTGGGCAGCTTATCAATCGTACATGACACTGGCACCCTGTTTTTGCAGGTTTTTTATAGCAGAACAATGCCTTTTTTTCAGAAAAGTGTAAATATAGATAGTGTTCCATTTATTTTCAAGGAGTAATAAAAAGACAAGACTTCGTTAGGCTTAACATACAAATGTTTTAAAAAATCCTATCCCAAAATCTTAAGCAGAGGTAACAGTTTGAATTTTCTACTGTACTGTTTCTAAAGATTCATTTCAACATCCTGTGATTCTTGATCAATGAAAATAGATGTGCAATCCATGCCCCAAAACGAGTTAATTATATTTTCGTATGGTTTATCAGTTGTTTACTCGGCTATCTTGTGAGATTCAGGGAAGAATGGGTCAGATGACATATCTTTTCTTTAATTTACTTTTTTAATTTATGTTTTGCTCTTCTGTCTGGTTTTTCTACTTCTAAGAAAATTAAATGAGAATTCAGTGTGTAATATATTGATAAGTTATGAATAAAAAGAGTAAAAAAGCCTCCAAATTTTCACTACTTCAACAAGTATGCCAGTAAATTTGTTTCTGCATTTGAATGGAAAATACCTTTGCATTATTTGTCCCAGGAACTCAGAGTGAAGTGTTGGGACTTACAAAATGATTGCTCATCTAGGTCTTGTTGAGGCCCTGACTAAATTGCTTTCAAACCAGTATAGTATTTATACCAAAATTAATAAAAATTTTAATAATACTTTATTCTGTCATCTTCATAATTCAGAAATATGCTACTTTCCAATACAATGCTATAGCACCAAAAATGTATTAAGGACACATTATTTTCTGTGATAGTTTAGCATAATGAAGAGGTCACAGGATCCAGTAGACCCATGAAAGCTGTTACTCCAAACTCAGATGTTTTTGTGTAATCTTGTTGCAGTTTTTGGTTGTATGTTATGTTTTAGGTCTTTGGGTACATAATACAATGAATTTACTGTATTACAGGTAGTCCTTGATTTAGGACCACAACTGAGCCCAAAATTTCCATTGCTAAGCAAGACAGTGTTTAAATGAATTTTGCAGTTGTTTAAGTTAGTAACACAGTTGTTAAGTAAATCTGGCTTTCCAATTGACTTTGCTTGTCAGAAGGTTGCAGACTGATCACATGAGACTAGGACACTGCAACTGTCATAAATACATGCAAGTTGCCAAGCATCTGAATTTTAATCTTGGGACCATGAGGATGCTGCAACAATTGTAAATGTGAAAAATGTTGTAACTTTGAACAGTCACTAAATTATGTAAGTTGAGGATGGGTCTAAACAACTTACCATGGCCAACTTGCTGTGGGACAGCTCACCAAAGCCAACTTGCCATGGAACAACTTGCCACGGGACAAGAGTTACACTAACATCAAAGAAATGATGGAATAGAATCATTAAAGAAAGAATGCCAAAGGAGGGACAAAATGAAATGTGAATGACAAAAATTTAATTAAAAAAATATTTTAAATAATTGAATTGTGGAACTGTCTGGTGAGTTGGCCATGGTGAGTAGGCCCATTCCGGTTGAGGACTACCTAAAGTGATCTATCTGTGAATGAGTAAGATCAAGAGCAAGGCAACAGTGCCAACTTGCTATTGTGAACCCAGATATTTCTAAACTTCAAATCTGAGCATAACCTACAGAGTGTCATACTAATTAAGGCTGCTGAAAATTCTAATTCAGGTACATCTGGAAGACCATTCTATACGTCTATTGATTTCATGCCCAGGTTTGAATTTTCCAAAAGCAACTGGCTAGAGATTCATTTAGATCATTTACCAAGGGCAAACCAAATATTACTTCCAGCCCTCACTGCTGACTATGAGGATCATGTCCTCTTAAGTGAATGTTGACTATTAATGACCAGCTCTTTATTTTTAACAATTTTCTCCCTGATCTGTTCCCAACCTGGTCCTTTGATTTTCTTGCGGTGCACGTATCACTGTTTAATTGAATCCACCCATCTTTCTCTTAGTCACCCTTTTCTTTTTCATTCTACTTTTCCCAGTATTCTCCTGAAAGCTAGATGATCGTTTAATATAATAATTTGAGCCTTATTTGTACCTCAAATGAAAACTGGATAGACTTGTTTGACATTTAAATTCAGTAGCATCAGTGCCCTTTCTATCTTGTTTTTTCAAATCCGTTTTCACTTCCATAGAATGTCACAGGGAAAATTATTGCTGGCACCATTTTTATTTTTATTTTATTTATTTAGAAAATTTATATTGCCTATTCACACATGGCGAATGGCTTGCAGGAATATAAAAACATCATATATAGAAAATAAAACTAATAGAAGAAAATAATCAAATAATATAATAGCTCCCCAGCCCTCCAGCGACAACACATCACACAAGCCATTTTAATGGGCTCCATCCCGCTCACAGTTCCCCAGGCCTGCTGGCAGAACCAGGTCTTCAGCGCCTTCTGGAAGACTGGGAGCCATTCTAATCTTTGGGGGAATGATGTTCCAGAGAGAGGGAGCCATCACGGAGAAGGCCCTTCTGGGATGGGACCTGCAACATTCCTTGCCTCCCTGCTCTGGTGGGTTGGTTAGATGTGACCGGCAAGAGATGGTCCCTCAGATAACCTGGTCCCAAGCCATGAAGGGCTTTAAAGATGACAACCAGCACCTTGAATTGCACCCAGAAGCAAATCAGCAACCAATGCAGCTCCCACAGGAGAGGTGATACATGTGCACACCAGGGTCTGCACAAAATCATGGGGGCCACTGCATTTTGCATCAACTAGAGCTTCTGGATGCTTTTTAAGGACAACCCCATGTAGAGCGTGTTGCAATAGTCAAGACGGGAAGTGACTAGTGCATGAGTGACTGTGAGTAGGGACTGTTGGTCCAGGAAAGGGCGTAACTGGTGCACAACCTGCAGTTGTGCAGAGGCCCTCCTGGCCAAGACCGCCACCTGCTCTTTGAGCAGGAGTCATGAGTCCAGGAAACCCCCTAGATTATGCAATTTATAATTTGTAATTTAAGAAATCCCAGGGATAGCTTTTGGCTTATTCTTCTACACTTCATCTTATAAACTGAGCTTTTATTAGATTATTTGGGGGGAAGTCTAATTGTTTCTTTTTCCTTCCCTTCTAGCTGGATGAAATTGGCATTTCTGACTAACACTAATGGCAAAATTCCAGTTAGAAGGTAAGTGTATTGTGAACTTCAAGCATGGGGTTATGCCGGAATTGTATGGTTGTGAAATTAAAATGAATGACAATTGCAAGTCAGAAAACCCATTGGAAGCAATATAGTTTAGTAGTCTGTTGATCACGGTAAAGAGATGCTGTAATCTGTGCCTAGGATCTATGATTCAACAACATTTTCTATCCTGATTGGATGTTGATCAGTGAAATAAACAATGGAGATACTGTATCGCCCTGCTAGAGAAACCACCTTTATTTTGGGGATAGAATTGAAATTTAATCAAAATAGCATAACCATTTAGCCCTCTAAAACAGTTTGCTAGAATTAGGAAATCATTAACCCTGTGTATTCAGAGGAAGGATAGGCAACCTGGTTCTTCCAAATGTTTACATTACAAGTCTCACATCCTTTTTTATTTTCCATGCTGGCTTAGATACTGCTTGGCATCCAAATAGCATCCAGCTGCTTAGCTCTGTTGTAGAGTTAAACACTGCAAATTTTTAAAGTTATGGCTCGAAGGAATTATCACGGCTGGTTGATCTGTGCAAAAAAGTATAGGAGGAGTAACAGAGATAAGTTGACCACACTGTTGCGCAAAGGAGAATGAGGCTGAAGCAGGAACCAGGCTCTGGCCCATGGTTGCTGCTTATTACACGGTTGTAATAAAGCTAAAGCAAATAGCTATCATTGTGATCATCAGACCACATATTCAGCATCAGTGGACTAGATTATGTCTAGTCTAGTGTATACAAAAAAGAACAAGTTCTGAACTGTATGGAGAATAGGCATCACTGTAAGAATCTTTAGAGTCAAAAGTTGACTCTTCAAAAAAAAGAAAAGTTGAGAAAGCATTCATCCATGGTGAAAGAAATTTGAAGTGAGGTTGGCCAAGGATTAAGTTTAGAACATAAATGTGAGAAGGTTTCTTAGATCACAGCCATATTTGCAATGGTTGACTAATAATGCTACTTATGACATTCCTGTGTTCATGATATAATTCTTGGTCAGCGGGGGTTTCTCTAGAGAAGTAAAGACTGTATGAAAACACAAAAACAGAGCGAAAGAACATGCTGTGACAGCAGTTGTCAAAGTCTTGAGACAACAACAAAGGGAAATATTTCATTTACACTAAAACCAAAATGTGGCAATAATTAACCAAAAAATCATAAAGAAGGGGTGTCAAACTGAAAGCCTGCGAGCTGCGTTCAGCCCGTGATGTGGTTGGATCCAGCCCGCGGGGCCTTCCCAGTCTACCCACATTGCTTCGGTCCGGTTTACTCGCGTCACTTCGGTCCAGTCTACTCGTGTCGCTTCGGCCTGGTCTACCTGGTGCAAAGAGGAAAGATCAAGCCAATGTAGCTTCAGCCTGGTCTACCCAATTAGGCCAGCGTGGCTTCAGCCCGGTCTACTCAATGCAAAGAGGAAACAGACTAGCAGTTTGGGGAGTGGCATCAAGATGGCCATGCCCACCTAGTCAGCCACACCCACCCAGTCAGCTGCATACCCCCCCCCAGCCCGAGGTCAACCACAACCTGATGCGGTCCTCAATGAAATTGAGTTTGACACCCCTGTCACAAAGGATGCTTGAAAGCTTTGTTTTTTAGCTTTCTTTCAGAAGGGTAAGTGGCAACAGTCTCCCAGCCTTCATCTACTAAAACAGAAACTCCAGTAGGAACCTCTGTGTGAGGACACAAGATTCAAATTATAGTCTTTCCTCAAACTTCAACTTACTCATAATATTTTTGGTTTTAATCCCTTATGGTATCTAACCTATGTAGGTATAGCTTTCTATATTAATATCTTCCCTTGTTATCCCTGGTTTATGAATGTTCATACTCACTCAAAACTACACATTAGATATATGGTAATGGATGTGAAAATTAAGTGATGGAATTGTTTATTTATCCATATAAAAGTATAATGTTCTTGAAGAGATACCTTACACTATCGATACAGAAAGTCATTAATGAACTATTGTCATCTCAGTAGAGGACATGTGATGCAGCTCTGATTATGAGATTGCCAAAGCTTTGGAATAATTTAATTCTCTTTTTTTTTCTAGCATTACCAGAACGTTTGCATCAGGTAAAACTGAAAAAGTGATATTTCAGGCACTTAAAGAATTGGGTCTTCCCAGTGGAAAGGTATTTAAATTTAATTTTCATAAATTAAGGGTTTCAAGATGGGTGTTACAAGCCTAAAACAGTTAATGGTTGCAGTTGATTATTCAGCATCACTTCAAAAATAATTCATAGCAGTTTGTCCATTGTTAACTTCTATGCTAATTATAATTGGAATTTTTTAATACAGTAACTATATACTACACACATAAAATAAAATGTACATTATTTTTCCGATTATAGATAACTATTTCCAGATTTTTTTTTAGTCAAATAACACTGTATTATTTGCTTCCATCCATAATGAATGTATTGCAAATTCTTCCATTGCTAAGTCAGTGCTTATCCAACCTGGTACATATTAAGCTTTATTTTGCTTTCAGAATGATGAAATAGAACCTTCAGCTTTTACTTTTGAGAAGTTTTATGAACTAACCCAAAAGATATGTCCTCGTACCGATATAGAGGAGCTTTTTAGAAAAATGTAAGTTACTCTACATAATAAACTTAATTTTAATGTTACTTAATCTGAAGATAATGCTATGTCATGCAGTGTTCCTATCAGAAGTCAAATTTCTTCTCCAAAGGTTTAATTCAGCTGAATGTTTCGATACAGGATTTCAGGATCTTCTGATTTAAAGAAACCCTTTCTGTTTTTAAATTGGCTTTACTAACCTGTAATATTAACCTGCTATTATAAGGTTATTAACACAATATATGAACTAATTAGGTTAAGAAAGTCTTAACGTCTGAGGTTTCATGCACTAAATTATTAATGTGGAAGACTTACATGTTGAATTTGCTTCTTTCTTTAATCTGTTAAATAGGGGGCATAGAGAGAAGGAGCTGTTTTGTAGCAAGCATAGTCAATATCACTTATCAGTGCTCATTTTGAAAATGCAGCTTAGGTCTATTAAAGAATACTAGATCAATGTTGGGAATAAAAAAAAATGTCAACATGTAAATCATACCTGCTGTAGGATCTTACATGAAAACTTAACATTTTTTTTCTAATAAATTTCTTTTCAGCAATGGAGACAAAACAGATTATTTAACGGTAGACCAATTAGTGAGCTTTCTAAATGAAGTAAGCTTTTTCATACATTAACTACCTTACAAGTCTGTCTGCAGTGGCTTGCTTCTCCCAGTCGTATCATTGCATGATCCATGCTATCATTTGCTGTGCTTCTGATCTGCTGGTATTTCTGTTTTGGCAGGACTGCAGGTGCAAAAATCAGCTCCAACTTGATGCATTCTCCCGTTCTCTTTTCGTTGGCTTTGCAACTTGCTTGCATTGATTATTTGCTGTATTGTGTAGATGCTCTGTGTGTGGTTGTTTTGTTCCTATTTCATATGTTGCTTTAACCAAATGATTTCAAATCTTTTTATTTTTAGGAATTCAGTCCTTCTAAATATTGAGGAGGTGGTGGCAGGGAAATTGGGCTTCTCTCTCTGTAGTAACTAAAATGTTTTATTTCAACGGATGTTTTTCTAAAGTTTACACGTGGCATGGCCGTCTTCAGAATGCTTGCATTTCTATTGTAGGTAGTATATCAGTGGTATGAAGTTCCTTAGATGTTAGATATACTTTCTATGCATTGCCAAAATACACAGTATTTTTTAAATTAGATGCTCAATGGAGAATTCTTTGTGGTAAGATTTTAAAATTCTTTTTATTAAATGGTTGGCGTTTCAGTATTTCATTATTTAGTCCCTAGATTGTACAAACAACATTGTTTGTATTTTGAATAATGCGTGTGAACCAGTTGTCTCAATTGGCTTGATTCGACATTTCTTCAATGTTCCTTGACAGTGCAAAGTAGGCCATTAAACCTTAAGGTTTCTTTCCTGGGGATGAAATTTAAGAAATCAGCATTGGTGAGGATTCATGCCACTATCAACAAATGCTATCTGGCTGTTATCCTTTCCTCTCATTTGGTGAGAGAAAAGAATTATTTCACAATAGTCAGTTTATAATGTAATTCTGATGTAGTTGATCGTATTTTTGTCTATCATGGGGTTACTCTGAGGAGACCACCCACTGTTGCTTAGAAGTTCTCCCACACTAAAGTAGGAAAATCTTCAGCACATTTATTTTAATTTCTTCAAAATTGTTTTAAGGTTTGTAGTTTTATAAAATGCTTACCTTAAGAAAGGGAAACCTCCAGAAGACAAACAAGCAAAGAAGCATGATAGCAATATAGCAAAAAAACTATATTTTGCTCTTGGTAGTATTGGTTAAATTTTCTTGTTGTACTGCCTCATACAGCGACTGTTCAAATTGTGATGGATTTTTTGCCAGTGATGAAAAAATAGCTTTGCAACCAATTCTTGCATGTACATCCTTTGCAAGTCTATAAAGCAAAGGGAAGCTGAAGTAAGATCCTAGCAACTGTAACAACTGCTTCCCTTAACAACCACATTGCCGGTCCCAGTTGTGGTTGCTAAACAAGAATTACCTGTACAAACATGTCAGCAAAATTGGTTGTTTTCACCAAAGGTGAATTGAGAAATTTCTTTGCTATCCTATTACCAGCTTCTGATAGGAAAATGAAGACAAACCTTCTGCGTCTCTCATTTTCTCTGCATTTGTTTTGGCCCGGTTGCATAATTTTTATTAGGAAATGATCTAATGTTTATTTGTCTTTGTACTAGTGCCTTGCTAGCAATTTTAGGAATGAATCATCAAGAAATGAGATTCATAATTCACTGGTCATTAGCGATGACAAAATAAAACAACGTGTAGCAACTTATGGAATTCACTACCATAAATGTAGAGATGGTCACTATCTTTCAGAGTGAATTATTGAAATGCCTGGAGAAGGATTTACATTAGAACTATGAGATGTGACTGCAGTTCTTAGTTCACATATTATATTAGACATGATTTCTGATTATGGTTTGTTGAACAACTCATAGTGAGTTATTTATTTCATTGCAAATACGTAAGTGCACACAGAATTACTAAATGAAGTAAATAATTTTGTATATCATGCCATGCCAGAAATAAGCTGAGCACTTTATTCCTTAGCATGATGACTTAAAGTCAGCCTCTGATAACTCAGTTGCTTATCGTAAGAGTTGCAAAACTCAAAAATACTATTTTGACCATTGCTGGGAAAACATACTGATAATTACACAGGTCATTCATTCGATCCATCAAAACTGGTGCAATTTAAATTTGAGTGGAAAGATTGTTCAAATCTGACACTATAAGAATCCAAGAGAAAGAGAAATTGTTTCCAGGTATTCAGATTCTATCTTTCTTCTCTCTAGAATTCCGCATTAGTAATTTGAAATAGTATATATTAAGACTTCATATATAATGTAAAGAGCAGGCAGATTGTTAATATGTACTGAAACCAGCTTCTTTGTTTTGCCACTGATTTTGGATATTGTACTGAAAGACATGTTGCAAAGCTTTTCACTGTACATGTTGGAGAATATGGCTTTGTGGTTGGGTTGTGAAGTTGCATCCTCTTTTTCAATAATGCTTGCATCCAACAGCTTTTCTATTTCATTAGTTTTAGGTTGTCTATTAAATGGCTGACTAGTTTTAGTATAATTATCCAGTACAGTGAATTAAATTAAAACAGTTCATCTGGAATACACTTACCGTATTTGGAGCATAGATTAAGAGATTATGATTTACAATATATGATTGTATTTTTAATAGTTGGGGAGAAGTCAAAGAATGTTTTCAGTAGAGAGAAAAGTCATTTATTTGCTTTACATTGGCTATTGCTAGATGTTACAGATAATGCCGACAATATGTTAGAAATTCCTACAGATGTTCTAGGTAACCTATTGGCAAGGAAAAAAGTGTTGTCTGACAACATAGAAGGCTCTGTATTCCATCTTTAAATCTCCTTATTTTTAAGTCCCCAATGAAAGGCTCATCTACACAGAAGGATTTGTTTTGCTTGCGTTTGCGGGTATGTTACTTATAACAGCAGATCAAGCAGGAGCTATAGACCACTCAACTACATAACATTTCTGCTGTGCAACTTCTTGTTAGCATTTAATCTGAAGCTTGGCTAGTATTTTAGGAAAGGACTGAATCAGACTTGTTTGTGATTGTGTTTGATTAGGATTGGGCTGAGCAGAAGGTAACAGAATGTGGTTTCTGTTATTCTTGTGAGGTAGTGCAGACCAGAAACACAACTAAGAAGTACTGGTTTTATCTTTATTATAAGGTTACAGAATAGATTTGCAAGATTAACAGAATTTTACGCATCTGAAAATACCCTTTCCTTCTTTCACTTTTACTCTCCCAGAAACCAGGGAGGGTCATTTCTGTGAGAATTTTGCCACCCTTCCTCTTTTGGACTCAAAAGTTTATTTATTTATAATTTATATTTATATACCGCCCCATTCCGAAGACTCGGGGCGGTTCACAGCTTATGATTAAAAC
>JANHFL010001342.1:130025-141317 GCA_032468155.1 Oxyrhabdium leporinum
CCCTCCCTCCCTCCATCCATCCATCCATCCATCCAAACTGTATAGCTGCCCATGTCATGATAATGAATTTGGGTGGGTGTATAAAAATTAAAACATACAAGAAAAAAATCCAAATAATAAATGTCCAGGGTCACAAAAATCATTCCAATCGCAAAAAATAATTTTAAAAGTCAGTCAATGAGCAAGTTACTCAGTTGTGTGGCCCTAATGCCAGAGGGCACACTCAGGTCTAAATGCTGATAGGGCTGTGGCCATTTGGATCCCTGTAGATGCTACTTGAACAAAAGGAAGCTCAACTTCCATAAATTAAATGATGAATGATGAACTGATCTACAGTTTAGTAAAATGGAAACAATAAAATGTTTATTGCATGGAAGGCATTTCATTACTATGATGAATGTGGTAACTACATATTTTACTCTTATTTAAGTATGCTACATAATAGTAAGGACTTATTAAATTGTTTTAATTTCTGAAACCGAAACAGAATAAGGGTGATGACAATCTATATAGTACTATCAAATGTTGTTTCCATAACCTTTAACTGCACAAAATGGTGCATCACAGAGTAACAATTTTTGAACCAAGGTATCTCAAATGGACTAACTTACATAATGTGTCCAGATTCCCCTGGAATTGAACTTTGGCAAATTTTGTAAAACAGTTCTATGACATAATATAAAATGTCATAGAACATAGAACATTCAACATGGGTTGATATCTGTCTGAATGTATCTCAAATTTTCAAATGAAGGCAGTACATTAGATTTTTTGTCATTGTTGAAGGTATTGAGGAAAGCTGGTAAGGAAATATCTGTGAAAGGATGACCCAGCAGGTCACTAGTTGTTTAGAGTATTGCATTAATTCCAAAAAGTGATTGATCGACTAACAACAGATCGCACCTCTCCCCCCCCATTCTGCCCCTCTCCATTTTTAATTGGGTCTTAATGTTTGGTTTGTTTTAATTCATGTTTTGTTTGTGTGTGTGTGTATAGATGAGATAGAGATATAAGTATGGAGAGGGAGGGAGGGAGAGAGAGAAAATGATTTTGAGTCAGGTATTTCAAATAATAAAGGGTATAATCTTTAACAGAATAATTTGTTTATTGTTATATGAGACACTTATCATTTTTTATTCATACAGGAGTGATAAATATTGGTGATATAATTCCAAGTTTTTGCGCTGTAGTTTAGAAGTAAATTAACTGAAGCTATTTATTGAATATCAGGAATTCTTTAAGCATTCATTGCCACCTGTCCTGTACAATTTCATTTTCCTTTCTTTATACATTTCCTCTTCATACATGAATAGTCATATTTTAATCCATAATTACCTAAATATGGGAATTTCAAAAGCATTTTAGTTCAAGGCTGAGATAGGGAATATTTTATTAATGAATTACTGTATGATGTGGGCAGTAATGTAGATAAATGGTTCGTATTGCATGAATTTGATTCTTTGTGAACATTTGTAGTCATTGTAGTCATTTGTACTAACATACCATTAGGGCACAGAATTATACTGAACATGAAATAAAATTAATTTACTTGCAAAAATGGATCTTTGAAAAAAAGATTAAAAAAAAAATTAGAGGTCTAATTGACTTTAAAAGCAAGCCCCTCCTGAATATTACTTGCACTGATGAAAGATTTGTAGAAGCAAAGCAGCATGTAGTAATTTTCATCAGTATTGTTTTTTCTTACCTTAGCATCAACGAGATCCTCGGCTGAATGAAATTTTATTTCCATTCTTTGATCCCAAAAGAGCGATGCAGATAATTGAAATATATGAACCAGATGAAGATTTGAAAAAGAAAGGTAAAAAGAAGAGGTGGATGTCAATCATTTCTGCTAAAAAGTTCAATTTGCTTGTTGTCAGCTACTCAGTACGTAAGCCACCTTAACTTTTGTTTCATTGTAGATAACATTGTAAAATGAGGACTCAGATTGTTGGGGCAATATGCGGATATTGCAAACCGCTTTGAGAGTGCTGTAAAGCACTGTGGAATGGTGTATGAGTCTAAGAGCTATTGCTATACTTCAGTGTTTTTCAATATTGGCAACTTTAAGATGTGTGGACTTCAATTCCCCAGCCAGCCACACATTTTAAAGTTGCCAAGTTTGAGAAACACCTATATACTTTCTCCATCTTTTAAAAGAGTCTGTGAGGCATTCAGTCTGGCTATTGTTTTGCTGCCTGCACTGACTGTCAACATACTGTATTTCCAATCTCCATTTAAAGCGCTGGTCTGGCTCTAATCTTCAGTCCTAAATGGCTTGTGATCCTAACCAGTATTTTTGTCTTGTATTGCAGATAACACTCTAAGCAGGGGGACACATTGATTTGATTTCCAAACTATTCCATTTCTATAACTGTGATTTAGGCCATCAAACATTTCTTGGCTAGGGGGCTTTTCCTTAAAAATAGAGGCAAATGGAGATGATCTGGCCCGTCCCATCACCCTGGGACATCCTGCATGTATCTTGCCTCTTTAAATGGGAAAAACCATCTTTGAGTAACTCTCTTTAAGTGCCATCTCTTTTAGAACCTGGTTGTTTTTCAGGGAAAAGCTGGATACCCTTTGTAACACAACCAGGAATCCAGAAACCCTCCACTTGTCTCAGATTAAGGGAACGAACTAGGAGCCCAATTTTAGAATAACGATAAAGCCTGCATTCTAACATTGTGTATTTCAGGTGTCATGTCAAGTGATGGGTTTTGCCGCTATTTAATGTCAGATGAAAATGCCCCTGTCTTCCTAGACCGTTTAGAGCTCTATCAAGAAATGGAACAGCCTCTGGCTCACTATTTTATTAGCTCTTCCCACAACACATATCTCACAGGAAGGCAGTTTGGTGGAAAGTCATCAGTGGAGATGTACAGACAAGTCCTCTTGGCTGGATGCAGGTGAAATGTGTTCGATGGTGGCTTAAGTGAATATTATCAAGGGAGGCTAAAATTCTTAATTCAATAAAATTAATTCACCGTCAGATTTGATGGGTGGGGGAATCTGCATGCGTGTATGTATATGTCTGTAAACATACGCACATATTTAACAAACTCAGTATAAATATTGAAAACCTATTAATAGGGTTTCTAGAAATATGTCTCAATATATCTTGAAAGAAATTATGGGACAAAGAAAGCACAATAAGGATTGGGTTTTTTAAAAAAACAACAACAACAAAAACAAATCTGAATGCTGATTCCTTTGATTACAGATGGCCAGCAAATAATAAATTATATACTGGGATAACATGCATTTCATTTGTGTAGACATAAACTATTTTAATTATGTGCAAAAATAAGTCTGATGAAATTGCAAGTCCAGCTAAGACAATAGATTTGCATTTCTTAATCCTTTTCTTTCGGATGACGTGCAGAATTATAGCGTATTTAAAATGAGTGTTTACCAATAATTTGAGTGGAACTATATTGTTCTTGACTGCTGTGACTACTGTGTTCCATCTTTCTTTCTCTTTGACTTCTAGATGTATCGAACTTGACTGCTGGGATGGAAAAGGTGAAGATCAAGAACCAATAATAACACATGGAAAGGCCATGTGTACAGATATTCTGTTCAAGGTAACCATTTCCTATGTGATTTTTATTTTCTTGTAGATTTGTCACAGATTCAGCTGCAAACATCCTCTTCGGTATTTTTTTAAAAAAAATCCAGGCTAAATCTTCTCTCGCTCCCCCATGATAACATTGCTCATGTTTGAAATATTAATTGTTCTACAGTGTAAAATGCATTGTGGTTCTGTTAGGTTTGACATTATTCTGGCTTGTCAATGAAAAGGGCAGATAAAAATGCTTTCTACGAATAAGACCAATATTGAACAAAACATTAGTGACGTGCCATCAACAGCCCTCTCTATATTTCATATTGACTATTCAGATGTCTTGCCTCTCGACACTTATTTCAGCATTGGTGGTAGGATGCTTCCCTGCTGTATTTGAGAGCAACAATTGCTTATGTAGCAGAAGGCAGGCATTAAGTATTGGTATGAAAGCTCAGTAAAGCTCTGTTGTCTTCTGGCATCTTTTATCTATGATGGCTGCTTTACCTGGCTTAATAACAGGACTGGCCTGAACACCATACCTCAACCACACTCAGAAATGTTGAGAAATTTGTGAAACATGACATCCAGTTTTTATGATGCACAGCCCCAGCGAAAAGATTAAGCTCTTACTTTCTCTGTGAACACGTGTATTATATGTGCACATTCATGTTGAATGAGGCTTTGCTCCGTTTTTTTGGTACGCTCAAGAATGCAGCTGAATTTATTTTGCAATGTACACAAAACTACTTTGCTGTATTTTTAAAGGATGTAATTCAAGCCATTAAGGAAACAGCCTTTGTAACATCTGAGTATCCTGTCATCTTGTCCTTTGAAAATCACTGCAGGTATGTTATGAAGTGGTAAAGATATTTTATACTGTATTTAATTGGTGAAGTGAAAGGGAATTTCTGTTCAAATTCAAAGCAGGAACACAATTACTAATGAAGTAATTCTAGTTACTGATAAATTTGAACTCACTCTTAAATTTTTCCTGCCATTACAAAGGTTATGTGTAACTTGTTTTACCATATAACTGTGAACTGTATAAAACATATAAGTGTTTTAAACTGTAATGTGATAACAACCTAATGCGGTTGAAAGACATTACATATTTTAATCTCTGTTCAGTTTTATATTTTTGATTGATTAACAATACTACTTATTTTCTAGCAAATACCAACAATACAAAATGTCAAAATACTGTGAAGATATTTTTGGAGATCTTCTCTTAAAGCAGCCACTAGAAACATATCCAGTAAGAGTCTTCCAACTGTTTAAGTATTCTTGTGGAAATGTTTGGAAATTTGATGGTAAGAGTGATACACTCACAGTGACTGGGTAACATATATTTGGCATGAGAGAGACTTTGAATTCTGTAGCTGGGGGTGGAGGGGGTTGCCACTTCAGTGTCCTCACATATTTTTCTAAAGCTCAGAGTTTCTTAATCAGATTTTAGGTGACATCTACTGTTTCATAACCCAAACTCCTTTGCTTTGTCAGCATTTCATCTTTGAAACTCATCATTCCTAGATATTTATAGAAGCCCTCGCGCGCCCCCCCCCCCACCTTATAAAGAAGTGCTTCGGGGAATACCTACTTTTATATGTGTTTTCCAATTATCAATGGTATTTTAAAGCAGACTGTCTCTTCCTCTGTAATATTTAAAACACAGTTTGATGGTTTTGATGCAGGCAAACATGTCCTCTGTATGTATGTTTTCACGGGTAGTTATTGAAAGTTTATCCTTTCTCATAGGCCTCAATAAATCTTTGTAGTTTGATTTTTCTAAGTTTCTCGTTTTTCCCATCTTAAAAGTATTCTGTTCTGTTTTTTGCAATGCTTTGCAATTTTTTAGAAAGAAGTTCATGCAGAAGGGCAAGTTTCATTTAAAATATACATTTTTGCAGATTTTGCCTCATGTATGCAGTTTTGTTCATCCAGTTGCTTAATATGTTTACACATAGTCACACACATTTTTCTAAGGCATTCAGTTATAGCAACAATTAAAATAAACAGCAAAAAAATGCCACATCTTCACCTCTTTAATTGTTCACTTATGGTAATGCCTGTGATTGATCCACATGACATTTAAATGCTAAAATGTCTGACACTTAGCCAAGACTGGATGCAACCTAATCGAAAAAATTCCCAGAGTCTTCTGGGTAAACTAAATGCCCTGGGATAGTCCTCCTTTATTGAGATGCAATATGAGTAAGGTATACAGGTACTCCTTGACCTACGACCACAGTTGAGCCCAAAATTTATGTTGCTAAGCGAGACATTTATTAACTGAGTTTTGCCCCATTTTACGACCTTTCTAGCCACAGATGTTAAGTGAATCATTGCAGTTGTTAAGTTAGTAACGCGGTTCTTAAATGAATCTGGCTTTCCCATTGACTTTTCTTGTCCGGAAGTCACAAAAGCTGTTCACACACAACTGTCATAAATGTGAGTCAGTTGTCAAGCATCCAAATTTTGATCACATGACCACGGGGATGCTGCAACAGTCGCAAGTCTGAAAAATGGTCATAAGTCCCTTTTTTTCCGGGCCTCTGTAAGTTTAAACAGCCACTAAACGAACTGTTGTATGTTGAGGACCACCTGTAGTATTTTCTATTTACCCTGTCTGTGTTTGCTATCGAAATATAAGCCAGAATGAGAAAAAAACTATCACATGATTGGAAAAAAAAATCACAAAAATTTTCAGAAGCGTAAGAAAACTTGCTATAAAAAATTCAGGAGGGGGAACAAGTGTTGCAGAAGCCCAGTGAAGCTGGAAGGAGAGGAAATGGGATACAGAGGGAATGACGACTTAATCTGGAGCAGTACAGAATTCTATATTGCAATGCGTTGTTGTAGGATCTGTAGAGTGGATCAGTCAAAGCATATTAAAAGCTAGAAAAACCTGCTTATGCCCAATGCTTCCTAGGGGCATTTTTAATTCAAAGCAGTTTTATTTTAGTTTGCCATTTGGAAAACTGCTAGGGTGTACATGAGACCTGAAGCATAATAACCTAAGTTGTCAAATGGAAGAAGATAATTTCCTAGGCGTCTTACAATATCCAGTTTTAAAGGGAAGAATGTATTTCGAACAGGCGTTCTGCAAGTCACAAATGACTGTTCTTCCTTTAGGTGCCTGCATCTGTGCATAATTGCCACCACCATAATAATTGTCAGGAAAGCAGGAACAAAAGGCAGCAGGGAGTGTATTTCCTAACTATGCCTTTTTTGCCTTTCAGCTCGAACCAGGAAGGTCCTTGCCCAGTCCAAATGATCTGAGAAAAAAGATTCTTATTAAAAACAAAAGGTTGAAACCAGAGGTGGAAAAAAGTAAGTAAAGTGCATTTAAAACGCCTAATGTCTAAATGAAAAACCACTATTGCTTAAATTGTGTGCTGGTAACCTCCATTGTTTCCTAATAATAGCACTTTGCTGCACTGCGAACTATTTATGACGTCTTAAAAGGGCATCTTCTAGAGAATCCCGCATTTTAGGGTAAAGGTTTTTGCTTTTACCTTACTATCACTAGATGTATTAAGGTTCTTTTGCTTTCAGTAAATATGGCCATTATGCTTATTGGCAAGGTTGACAGTTAGAATCCCAATTCCTCTGGAGGAAAGTTGCTGTAGCCTATTTGTATGTATATATTTGTAGAATGTATATACCTGCCCATCTTACATATATAACTCGTTGGCTAAAATCCAATTTACTATAGAGCACTAAATTAAAACTTCCATAAACAAAGCAAAAAACAAACAAACCACATAATAGTAATACAGCAACTGAAATAACAAACTTAAACCACAAATCATACTTATACTGAACTCATCTAGCATCTTGGCCTGATATCTGGGAAAAAGCCAGGTCTTCATTGGAGGACAAAAGAGCCTCTAGTTCTTAGGGGAAGGCTGCTCCATAGGGCAGGTGCCATCACAGAAAAAAGCGTATCTCTGGGCATGTAAGAAAAAAACGACCTTCTAATACTGTTAGAGAATTGGCCATTCAGATAACTCATTGTCAACTTTTTGAAATAAAGTGTGAAAGATAGTCATGTCACTTTTTCAATGCCATCGTAACTTTGAACAGTCATTAAACGAATGGTTGTAAGTCAAGGACTACCCATACTCTTGTATTTGCAGTTCTTACACTGAAGCTTATCAGTGGGTCTTTGCAACAAAGGGCTTTGTTTCTCAGCCAGCTGTCTGAGGTTTGGGCTGAGAGAACCTAGTGCAGGTTTGGGCTGAGAAAAAGTGATTGACTCAAGGCCACCTAGCTGAATTTCATGCCTGAGAGAGGAGTAGAACTTTCTGCTTCTAGTCGATCACTTTAACCATGATACCATGCTGGCTCTCAGCCATATTGGTGGCACTATAGTAAGTCATTATGTTTTGTAGAATAATTGTAATCCTGCACACCTGTGAATTGGCTATATTGATTATAACATTAATTAAAACCAGCTAAGATTGTTAATACTCCTCTTGACCTTTGATTCTTAGGATGGCCCCTAGTTTAGGGGTATAAAAGTCATTTTTGACCATGAAAACCTATATTTCAGGGGTGTCAAACTCAACTTCACTGAGGGCCGCATCAGGGCTGTGGTTGACCTCGGGGGGCCGGCCGGGCATGGCCGACTGGGTGGGTGTGACTGACTACTGGGTGGGCATGGCCATCTTGACACCACTCACTGGGCGTGGCCGACTGGGTGGGCGTGGGCAGCTTGACACCACTCCCGAAACTGCTAGCATGTTTCCTCTTTGCACTGGGTAGACCAGGCCGAAGCAACGCGGACAGGCCCCTTCATTTTCCAGGATAGTCCCACGGGCCGGATCTGGCCCGCGGGCCTTGTGTTTGACATTCCTGCTATATCTGGTTTCTGCCATTAGGGAATTGCTATATTTGTGCAACGTTATCAAGCAAAAAATAATACAATCACATGTTACAGCACCTTCTAACCTGGGTAAGAATGGATCATATTGCCATATGTATCCATTTCTTCTTGTATACGTACATTATTGTGATTAGTCATGTGGCAGTAATTTTGAAGGCAATAACGAACGATATTATTACAATACCAGTAATGAGAAATATTGACCCTGTTAAGGAATACATTGGAATTCAATTCTTATGCGATCCTTCTAAACCGAGCTTTACCTGAATTATTTTCCATAATCGGATTATAAAATTTTGTGGGGGGTTTTTGTATGGATGTGTACACATGTTTCTTTTAAATAGAACAGCTTGAAACTTTGAAAAGTATGATGGAAGCTGGTGAAACGGCTGCTCCTGTCAGCATCTTGGAAGATGATAATGAAGAGGAGATAGAAAGTGGTAAAATGATATTTTTTTTAACTTGTCATATTTTTAAGTTCCTCTTGCTGATGTTTGCAGTGTATCAGGTGATAGCATGCTGGATTTGTCGCCTTAGAATGGATGGGGAACGATAGCCCCTTTATAACTTGTGGATTTCAATTTCCAGAATTCCTGAGCCAGCATAGGATAACTGGCTTAGGAATTCTGGGAGTTGAAGTCCACAAGTCATAAAAGGGTCATCATTCCCCACCCCCTGCCTTAGAATGAGCCCTTTGACTTGACAGCTTATATTTACTGTTTTCTTAAAGCAGTCACTTGTACATTTATCTTTGGGTTCTGAATTTAAGATTATGTGCAGGAAGTACAGGTTGTAATAAAGGGCAACATCTGTAGCACAGACCTCATACCTCAATGCCTCCCAAAGCGTTTCCTGTAGCCCTTGATGCCCTTCTCAGCTTCAGGTTTGATAAATTACAACTGAACATAGTGGTTTTCAAACTAGATAGGTTGAGAGCGGATAGATTGAAGGGAGAGAAACTGTTTATGAAAAGTAGTGAATTGGCTTTAAAGTAAGTTATAAATGGGACAGCTTAAATTTCACATTAAAAAACAAAATAAAACTGGAATTCATCCAGATGCCAAGCCCTTAGTGAACAGTATACCATCTGTCCTCCTGTGAATTATTCTCTGCCTCTTTGTCATCTATCAGTTAGCAAACCAATTATGGGTGGTTAATTTATGAAGACCTATGGGAAAAAATTGAGGATGAACCTTTAATACAGAAGGTTAAATCATGTTTTAACCGTCACTGGATTTGCATGAAGTGGAGCATGATCTCCCTTAATGAATGAAGGCTAATAGTTAAGGAACTTTTCTGTTGCCTTTGGTTTGATATCTTTGGCTTACTGTTTGGTTTTATTTTGGGGCTTTTTGGTAGTTTCCTGATCATTTTATTCCCTTTTTGCTACACAGGGGACCAAGAAGAGGAAGCACATCCAGAGTATACATTTGGAAGTGAGCTTTCTGCAGATGACTTGAGCCAAAAAGAATCTGTAGCTAATCACATTAAAAAGGTAAGACAGCTTTTTCCACATATATTTAATTAAAGGTTAGAGACAGCCAAGAGAACAAGACCCACAATACACATCGTAGGTTTTAAAAAATGTGTATCACATTTCAGACCTTAATTTTAAATAGCAAGCAGTATCAATTTATCCAGGCTATATTGTATTCTGATATATCAGGAGTTGGTCCTCAGAAAATACCATGCAGAGCATCCCAAATCATAAGATACCTATTATTGTTTTCTCAATAAAAGGCTGCATGTCACTCCCAGAAGATATTATACAGCCTTCATAGATATAATTTCATTAAAGTTACAAAAGCAAGACCTGACTTTCTTCTTTGATAGTTACTGCTGAAGGACTAAAGTGCTAGGGGTTTATTGTCTCTTGAGTAGTGAATAATTTCTCAGTGATATTGGGAGTAGTAAAAAGCATGGAATGGGACAACTCACCTCGGTCCCGTGGCGAGTTGGCTATAGCGAGTTGGCCCCTGGTGAGTTGGCCATGGCAAGTTGGTTGCAGCAAATTGTCCTAGGCCCTAAAAAGCAAGTGTCTGAAAAGTAGCAAAAGAAACAATCTAAAGGGCCGAATTTGAGATAATAGTAGGAGATTATATAGAAGCCTGGAAGAAAGAAGAAGTAATAACACTGTCTGAGACTGGGACAGCTTCCTCTTCCATCTAAGGATCAGGGATTCTTTGTTAACAGAACATTCCATGGGATATCTATTTTTTTTTCTTGTAGAATGCTCTTTGTTAACTGTATTCCAACAGCAAACACATCAAATTCTGCTTGCCCAGGGAAACATTTTAATTCTGCACTACTTTATAACTTTACTCCTGCTGAAATTCTGGCATCTTCTTTCTTATATAGATGTTGTCTGGGTTTTATCTGGGGAGTTGTCCAAGCAAAATATTTGCTTGTTGCCAGCTGGCTTTTGTCCAACTTTAAAAAAAAAGACCAACCCTCTTGGGTTGCTGGTTCAAAAGTTATAATATCTCTGTTGCTTTTTCGTTGTTTCCTCTGGAATTTCAGCTTTGATATAAGTAAGATCCCCCTTATGTCATAGTATGTTTCCAGTTACTTAATGAGCTACTTCCCTCCATTTAGTTACTATGTGCTTCGTTGTAAACTGGGCTGACTGGTTTGCTTCAGAATCCAGTTCTGTGGTACGTAAGCAAAAAAAAAGCATCTTGCAGTGTTATCTCAGGTTTTTCATTGTTAATTTCAAAGATAGAGTTGTATGTTCTTTCGGTATCCATTT
Source organism: Oxyrhabdium leporinum (assembly GCA_032468155.1). NCBI lineage: Eukaryota > Metazoa > Chordata > Lepidosauria > Squamata > Cyclocoridae > Oxyrhabdium > Oxyrhabdium leporinum. The sequence continues at coordinate 141,231 of JANHFL010001342.1, forward strand.
ACCCAACATGCAGAACTCAATCTCGAACAATTTTGGAATCATGAAAACTGACTGATGTGCGGTATGAATTCAGTAAATCAATCCCCT
>JANHFL010001342.1:150400-175068 GCA_032468155.1 Oxyrhabdium leporinum
AACCAATTTAAACCAATTTAAAAGAGCCGTTTAAAAGAATTAAAAAGAAAACCAATTAAAAAACCCCTCAGTCAGGACTAGAACTTAAGGTCTCCCAGTTTCTAGGCTGGTACCTTAATCTCTTCTCCAAATTAGCTCTTTTTACTATCACCTAATCTAACACCTAATCTAACAGGCACTAATCCAGTTAAGTCTCTATAGGTGTTGTGGCCTGCCAACCACCAGCCTCTCCAGCAGCCAAATCAGAGGAGGAGGAGGCATGGGAGTTAGAGTCAGCATCAAGGCAACCTGAGAGCTCCGATTGGAGCCTGGGCTGTCTGTCAGCCCTCAAATGGAGAGTCAACAGCACCCAGGTCTGGATGTGGCTGATGAGGAAGAGGAGGAACAGCTGGGTTCAGTACCTGATGCACGGATGCGTAGAAGGCAGAGGAGAGGAGAGCAGTGGAAATCTGTGGGCCGATCCTTGGGACGGAAGAGCCACCACTGCTAGCGAAGCCCCACCCTAGTTCTGGGGATAAAAAGCAGGGGGCAGAGATGAATAGATGTGGCAGACAACTGGTCATCTTCCTGCCGGACAGACTTGTTAGCCTGCTTTGAGAGAGAAACTTTTTGCCAGGGCTGCTGGCGCTCCTAATAAAGGAATCATTGCTTCAACTACAGAGGGTTTGTCATGTTTGGGGAGCTGGGTCAGAACAGGATGCCTTCAAATGTTAAAAGTACAAAGACTATAAAACTTTGTAAGTCATTGCAGCCACGTTGGAGATATGAGAAGGTTTCTTTCCTCATAAAGGCCATGCATGCAGATAGGAGCTCCTCCATGCCAAGGTGAATCCTGGCTAAACTGGTTCCTTCTAAGCAATGCAGAACAATATGGCCAAACCAGAACTTGATTCTCTTGCTAGTGGGATGGCTGAGCTAGGAAGCCATTATGGCTTGCTTAACCAACCATAATTTTAAAAAATCTGATCTAGCATTATTTGTGAATGACGCCTATGTGTCTACGTTAATATGCCTTCTTTGCAGTTGCTGAATCCACACTAACCCTGTTTGAAATGGCCTGCACAACTTTGTGGAGCGTGTTGTTACTGCCGGTGAGATCTGTTACCTCTTCCTGGAGCCCTCTCTCCTATCTTGTGGACTTCTTCTAAGATTGGACACTGTTCGCCATGCCTCCCCACTCAAGGCAAAAATAGAGACTCCAGGCTATAACATCCTGCCAATAAAGGCCACATTCTATCAAATCTCTGTTTTGTTCTGGCAGCCAGCAGGATAAATAGGACCCCAAGCCCCACTTTTGGCAGCTTGTAGAGTGCTTGAAGCCAGCCAAGCTTTCAGTAAATTTGGGCTCAGAGTATTCAGGAGGTTTTGTGCTTTATTTTCAGCATTTAAACTCCATACGCCTTCAGGATTTCAATCCAGTTTATATTCAAATTTGTCATACCATTCTAAGGCTGCTCGTGTTGTTCCTCTCATTTTCAGCTTGGAAGCCCTAGGCTCTAGCGGAAAACGATTGCTTTCATATTTGAAGCTATCCTTTTAAAAAAAAGAAAAGGAAAAGAAGAATATATTGCTAACCAGATTTCAGTGGAGCTCTGATATTGAAAACAGAAACTGCAGTAATCACTGTTGTGTAACTGGAATATTCACTCTGGCAAAGGGAGGATTCCATGGGTTGAAAGTGGATTCAATTAAAACCCTTCACATTAAGAAGTTGGTAACAGATTCCACTTAACTAATTCATTCACAGCACTTCAAATCTCCGCGATAATTATTTTACCATGGAGTCTGAATATTTCCACTCATTGACACAAAGCACCAGTGCTAAATTTCTTTACTTGTTGTGAGAAGGTCTCTTGGGAAGCAGAGGTCAACTGAGGACACTGTCAAAAGAGGCCCCCGTGCTTTTTGAAGAGCCATACGTAGCATTCACTTCCCGCCGGCACTGGCATTTGCAACAAAACTTGATTGCTCTGCGCCAAAATTTTGAGCCTGAAGAGTAAGTTATGTGGGTGCAAATCAGAACGATAAATATTGTGCAGAAGAGGAGAAGCTGAGACAGGTACCTTGGAAGCAGTTCAAGATGTGATAAGGCAATCAACTGAATAAGATGGGTGGCGTGAAGTTGTGTAGAAGATTTAGCAAAGCTGAAGAATGAGGCTTGATCGTGGTTTAGGTAGGGAACAAGGGTCCAATGTAGAGGGGAGATGAAACAAAGTACAAGGTGGGTTAGGCTATAAATATATACAAAATAAAGGGTGTGTGGAATTTCCTCTCTTTTATTGCATTAAGCCGATTCCAAATGTTTTCTGCCTTCAAATGCCATGAAAGTAACATTTTCTTGTTGATCCTGTTGGATTCAACCCAGTATTCCAGATTCCTTTGATGTTTTGGCTCCATTAACTAGCATCATAATTACTATCTCTCTACTTGCTGCCAGTTCTACACTTCCAAGCTTCCAATTATTTGTCTCTGTGTGTGTGTGTGTGTGTGAGTGTGTGAGTGTGTCAGTTTTTGAATCCTGGCAACTACTGAACTAGTTCCCTGTCCTACCCTAATATTAACAGCATGTTATATTTCAGATTTTACTAGATAATTTGCTTGAGTAATATCCCTCTTTATTCCATGCCTACCTCCCCATATATCCAAAACACACCAAAATCATTGGGGCAGGCACATGACAGTCTTCCAATACAGCAAACAGGAAGTAAGAAACATGTGACTAAAGTTCTGAGATGACATAAGAAATTCTGCAACTCCCAGTGGCTGGGACTGACTGTATTTTTGAACCATTTCAGCATAAAAATACAATTCCATTCAAATAAAATTCAAAGTCACCGTCATTAACAAGTCGAAATCAAACCACAGAATACAAGTCATCCTCGACTTACGGCCACAATTGAGGCCAAAATTTCTGTGGCTAAAAGTGAGACATTTGTTAAGTGAATTTTGCCCCATTTAATGAACTTCCTTGCCACAGTTGTTAAGTGAACCACTGCAGTTGTTTAATGAACAACTAGGTTGTTAAGTGAATGTGGCTTCCCCATTTGCTTCTCAGAAGGTCGGGAAAGGTGACCATATGACCCCGGGACACTGTGACCGTCATAAATATGAGTCATTTGCCAAGTGTCTGAATTTTGATCAGATAACCATGGGGATGCTGGGGTGGTCGTAAGTGTGAAAAACGGTCATAAGTCACTTTTTTTCAGTACCGTTCTAACTTCAAACGGTCATTAAGTGAACTGTTGCAAGTCGAGGAATGCCTGTACAGTAAGAGGAAACAGGCAACTAGGCTTTTAAAAAGGGAGTGGTTGACTGATGTCATCTTATGTGTCCATCTTCTTCTAAGACCTTAGACATGGCTTTAGTCATAAACCGAGTAGGTCAGAAACACAGAACAAGCTGGAAATTCAATCTCTACTGTGAACTGTAAGATGTAGCTGGGCACGGACAATATTTATCTGCAGATACTTTAGCCATTCAAAGCCATTTTATGCAGAAAAGCAACCCATAAAAAAGAAGCTGAAGAAGCTTCTTGGATGAGAAGCGAAACGTCTTCAAAGAAAAAGCCAGAAAGTCCAGTTGCTTCTTGAAAAAAAGCACCTTTGGGACAACTGTGGCCTGGATGACTGAGAATCTCCATAGACATATAAAAAGGAAAATTCCCTGTCTCCTACCTGAATTGCATTTTTTGGCCCCTCCGGCTTAAGTCTTAACTCCACCATCAGTTATGATTGTGTCTCTTTGATTAATATAAAAAGTTGCCACTCACCGATTCATGGCACCTTGGTTAACATAAACTTTTGGAAAAACAAATCTTAAAAGTGCCCTAAATAAATCCCACTCTGTCCTTTCAGACAAAGGGGGATTTATTTAGAAAGCGAGAAAGGTATAGCAAGCTGCTTTTTAGAGTTATGTCTCACAACAGGAACATCAATTGACGGAATTAATCAAGTAGAACAAGAAAACACATATAATTGTTGCTGTCCTCATCTTACTGTCCTCATTTAAGTGAAGTTATTCTGGTTTTTTTCATATTGAAGCTTTAGTTGGCAGGCAGCTGAGTGATTTAATTAGTCATTTACTTTGAAACACTCCTGCCTTCTCTTTCAGCTGTGTATTGACCTTAAACAAGATGGATAGAAAAATAAATAAATGACAGCACTGCATCTTGGAACAGCCTTTCTAAACCTAGTACCTTCCAGGTGCATTGGAACTACACCTCCCAAAATTCCCAGCTAGCACGAACCATGGTGAATTTGGAAGGAACTCAGTTATGGAAGGTTAATGTCTCAAAAAAAGATGCATTTACTTGACAAAGTTCTGGTATGAAATCTTCCCTGGCATACTTAAAAACTGGCAGAAATTTAATCAAGATTTTTTTCCCCCCTGTAAAGTCTCTGTTAGCTTTCCTTTAGAGAATTATAGTTTCCATATCCATCTTCTAAATCAGATACATGTTGTAAAATATGGTAAATGGGAGACATGTAATCACCACATCACTGCTGTGACAATAAAATGAGGCAGGGTTCCTATGTGCACTATTTTGAGGTCTCAGAGTGAAAGTTGAATATAAATTGGATTGGGTGGATTGACAGATGCAAAACTGGGAAAAAAAATGTATTTAAGAATTTGGATTCCTTTCTTTCCCTGCCATTATCCCAGTCTAACTTGCCCCAAATCCTTAAAACAGAAATGAGGAACTTTCTTGCAACTGTTCCTATGGAAGAAAAAAGAGAAAACAGACAAAAATATTTTGATTGTAGGATTGTCATTTCAGACGGGTTACACCAGTGGTAGTATTCAACCAATTTAACTACCAGTTCGGTGATCGCGCACTTCGGATGCAGCTTCACAAAACCGGCTTGAAAACGTACCTGCTATGTTACTTCTGGGGAGTAAAGCAGCTAAGGCACGGCAATCCGCTCTGCCACGCAAATCAGCTGAGAGAATAAAAGACATTAAAGCGCAGGGACATCATTGGAGGATTCGACCGGTTTACTCGCCAGCTGATTGTCGAAGATACCAGTTCGCATGAACCGGTCTGAACCGGTAGAATCCCACTTCTGGGTTGCACTTCAAAATTGTAAATTTTCTCTCCTCTACCACATTATACTATTTGCATGATGTAACATGCATCCTTCACAGAAATGTCTAGATTTGTAGACAACCAAGGTGTACATCCCCTCTTCCAGTCTAGGTTCTTTAAATATGCTTCATTGGGTTTCAATTTCTACAATTCTCCAGTAAAAGTCCAGCATAGAGAGCATATGGCTGGTGAAAGCTACATTATATCACCAACCATAATTGTGTACAAGACATACCAAGAGCACACATCTTTTCATTTAAGCAAACAAACTCAGAAGGTGAGTATTTTACACAGGCCAGTAACACTGCAATAAAGGAAACTGCTATGGTATGTGGTAAACTTCCTCTGCTTTCCAGATGTTTTGGATTACAGCCCCATCGTTGGCATGCTGGCTGGGGCGATGAGATTTATTGTCTCTAACACATCTGGAAGGTAAAGAATGCAGGAAGACTGAACAAACATAACTGACACTCCATGTGGACAACATCTGTGTCGGCAGTTTGGAAATTAAGAGAACTCTGTGTGACAAATTGCTGTCATTTCTCTTTCCCCCAATTCTCTTTGTTTCCTCAAAGCAAGGCTTTTACTGCAGAGGTGAACTTCACCAATTCAGCTCCAACACGAATCCCCTTGTCCCTTTGGGGTTAGTAGCTGTATGTAGGCCAAACTGGGAATAAAAAAAAACACATTCTGATGGAAGAAATTGCCATCCACACTGTGCCAAGAAAACTGGATAAAGCCAGCAAAAGTTCAAGTTTAAAGAGAATGCTCCTTTTTATTGTGCCATAAATTTACATAGGCCACCTCTAGCATAATTTACTAATCATCATTAAGTATGTTAATCCTGAAACTTCCACAGTTTGCCATACAGGTAGTCCTCACTCACAACAGTTCATTTAGTGACCATTCAAAGTTACAACATCACTGAAAAAAGTGACTTATGACCATTTTTCACACGACTGTTACAGAATTTCTATGGACAGGTGATCAAAATTGAGACATTTGGCAACTGACTTATGACCTTTGACAAGTGACTTCCTAGGATCATGTGATCCCCTTTTATGACCTTCTGACAAGCAAAGTCAATGGGGAAGCCAGATTCACATAACAACCGTGCTACTAACTTAACAACAAGCAGTGATTCACTTAGCAACTTTGGCAAGAAATGTCATAAACTGGGGCAAAACTCAACAAATGTCTCACTTAGCAACATACATTTGGGGCTCAACTGTGGTGATAAGTTGAGGACTACCTGTACTTGTTCCTCCCAACAGCTAATTTCCTTTGAGAAGAATAGCAGGTACAACATTCTATTTCATATAACATTGATCTTACCGAAATAGAACTTGATTTTACACAAGATCCTCCAGCTCTACAATATGGAAGAAATTCTATAGAGCAGGGGTGTCAAACTCGATTTCACTGAGGGCTGCATCAGGGTTCTGCTTGACCTGGGAGGGGAGAGTGGCCAGGGGCACGTGGCCAGCTCAAGACCACTCGTGTTGTGGACACCTATGATGGCCCGAGCACTCCACCAGCAAAAACGGAACTCGGGTGACTGAGCTCTGTTTTCACTGATGGAGGGCTGCAGGAGGCCATGGCAGTCAAAAACAGAGCTCTGTTTTCACTGGCAGAGGCACCGCGGGCCGGTCCTTCACTGGTTCCAGGGCAGCCCTGCAGGCCAGATCTAAGCACCCTGCAGGTCGGATCTCACCCGCGGGCCTTGAGTTTGACACCCCTGCTATAGAGAATGGTTTGTGTTACTCCTTGAATGCATATTCCAAAGATAGCCATAATTTTAGTCGACATCTGATGACACAGGAAGTGATTGTATAGAGGTTGAAGTAACCATGCCAAAAAATAATTGGACCGCTACAAATGTACTCTGCACACCAGGATGAGGCAGAAGATGATGTTGCCTGCCATTCAATGTATAAAGCTAACCACCATACTGACCGTTCAAAATTGAGCAGTATCCTCCAGGCCAACTCAAGGCCACAACCTTAGCTTAGGGCAGGGCTGTCAAACTCCCGGCCCGTGGGCCAGATGCATCACGCGCTGGCCACAGCCACACCCGGTTTAGCGAAGGGGGGAAAAGTCCCAATACATCACATGACGATGCCGTGACGACGCGAGTTTGACACCCCTGGCTTAGGGGATGTGTCACATGAAACCCAGCCTTCTTTTAACACTTTGCTGATATCTCCTAGCATTACTACCTTACCCTATTCAGTGACAGCTCTGCTCAATCCAAAAAAGAAAATGCAGGTTGACTAAAATTATTTATAAAAATGACTACTGGACATCAAAACACCAGCCCGAGAGTTGGGACCATTGAAAGCCTAAGTTTAGAATCCTGCTATTAATGCAAATTGGCAGTAGCTCCGGCATCCCCTGAACATCCAGTTCTGATGTGAAAAAGACCAAGATACGAATAATCCAGACCAAAACATACTGGGCAAGTCACTCAAAATTGACATCTTTTTGTATCAGATTGGTCTGAAGGTTTAATTGATGTTACACAATGGATAGACAAAGTACTTGTTATTAAGTACTGTGAGGCACCATAATATCTTGTTTCTAACCCACTGGCAGAATGGTAATTCATGCTTGTTGCTGGTCATCAATCAGTAATCCAACCCCTTTTGGATAGCTAAGCTAGAATAGAGAGTTATTTACTTTTAATGGCGTTCCAGCAATTAATTCACTCTGTCAAATTCCGGTTCTCAAGCTTGCAAGAACTGGGCAAGCCAGCAACACCTGTTTGGAAAGATAACATGAACACGCTCCAAAATAACAAACCAGCAGCTAGTAACTAAGCTGCCACAATAATTACTTCTAATGAGTGAGTCACATTACAGAGACAAACACAAATACCATTCCTGTTTGCCCAAGTTGACGGATGCCTTTCAACATCTGTGAATGCCTTCTGAAAGTTGAAGCCTCCAGGTGTGTTGGGACATTAACACTCAGGATTCCCCCATGGGAGATTCCCCATTATTATTGATGTGGTCAAGACTGAGGAGATCCAGGTTCAAGTCCTTTCTCAGCCACAGAAGCTCACTGGGTGACTTTGACTCAGACACTCCCTCACAGCCCAAGCTACACCCCATGGTTGTGGTGGTGATGGAGATAATATAACAAATCATATGTCATCCTTATATCATGAGTCCATCACAGCCTGAGTCCACGGAGGAGGACAAGCCTGAGCTGGGGCTGAAGAAGATCGAGGGGGAGGCCTCGTTGGCTTGGGAGGAACACAGGGAGGAGCAGGATGAGGCAGCCCCAGGTCCCTCAGGCTTGTGATGGCTTGTCAGCAGGGAAGAATGGGGGCAGGATGACTGAGAGAGGGGGAAAGACAGGGCAGGCAGTGGAGATGCAGAGTGATGGAGCTCAGGCAACGAGCAAGGACCGCCCCCTCCTGATCCCCGAGTACGGAGAGTGGAGAAGAAGCGGAAACACCGCAGGCCAACCTGATGACTTGGAAGGAGAGCACCCCTCCCATCTTCACAAGATACACCTGGGGAATGAAACTTAAGGAGACACTGTGGGGAGGGCACTTGCCGGGAACAAGAGCTGAATTTGTGAAGTTTTGTATGCGTTGCCAACATCTGGAGTTCGCTGGACTGGTTGCCTTGCTCCTTTACTTCATTGGACTCATTGCCTTGTTCCCTTGCCCCGCTGGACTTCTTGCCTTGAAAGCATTGTGCTAACAGCGTTGAAAGTAGCCCAGCGTTTTGCTGGGCTACTCGCAGCCAGAGGCTGCTGGAGGTGTGTGTGTGTGAGTGCTTTGCTCCGGGACTTGCCTTAAACGTGGGAGCATTTGGGGGGAAAGTTGGAGCAATAAAGGGGAGTTTGAACTATCAGCTGACTGTCTTGCCTTCGTGCCTTGCCCCGGGTCATCACACCATATGAGAAAAGGCAGAATATAAAACTATCAGATCAATTAAAGAAAATGCAAACAAATGGATGAAACGGAGTAGCTTGGGCAGATCTTCAGAAGCAGACCCATGCACATCACCAGGGTGCTTATAGGGTAGACCTAAAGCAATTTTTATAAAAGAAATAGTAAACAAGACTTAGGTTTTTCTTCATATCCACCATCAGAGGCACGACACTGCTGATTCCGCAATATAAACTGGGAGAATATTCAGGCTGCATTCAAAAAGTGTAAGCGGATTTGAAATTCATGACAGCAGTATAGGATTTCCTGAGCTCCATGGTAATTTCTTCTTATGCAAATATTTATGAATCGCATCCACTGCTTCTCATGGTTTCTTTCATCAAGGATTTTCATAAGTAATTCTGCCAGTCCGAGTGGCTTTCACAGAGCATGTTTTTTGCACCAACGAAGAAAGCCCAACTTATTTCCGCTAGAGCGACATCAAACAGCCACTGAAATATTCTCTGTCTCTTTAATTTTTGTTTGGATTTGATCAGTCTATTATCTCATTATGAGTTCCCTCCTGCAATTCAAGCCTTCAGTTCCTTTCTCTTTCTTTTCTTTGGCTTTGTAAAGAATATTTGGGGGTGGGGGGGAGCGGTTAGTGAACTATTCTTTTTTTTTTAAAGACTTATTAACTGATATAAGAAAGAGTGAATGCACCCATTGTTTAAATAACTTGACAGCACAACTAGGATCAATGAAACTGGAAGAGGGCTGAAGCCAGTGAAAGAAACTTTCATTTCTAACATGTTGAATCATGCCTTGTTGTGAGGTGGGACAAGCTCTACTTTGATTCATTGAGTGCATTATGCTGCCTCTACCCAGATAGAAACCAACTAAGGACATAATCAAACTATAGTTGAGCCTAAACCTGATATCCTGAATCCTAACTTGTCTGGGAATTTGGAGTCCCAAAATATTAGAGAACTTGTTTAAACGGTGAGGTCCCAACATTAATTCAGAATTTAAATCAATGAAAGCTTAGCCCCCTAGGAAATGCAGCTTTGATTAGTAGCCTCAGTTCTATTGTCTTCAGTTGAAGAGAGAGAAATATGTGCTTGAAAACAATGAAATGTTAGAATATTTCTGGGATAAGCTCCTTTAAAAGGATCTACAGTACACATCAAGAATACTATTATTTTTCCATTCATTGACAGCCATGCAAATAACTTTGCAGTACATCTAAATTAATCAAAGCAGCCAACTAGATACACACTCCCTGAAGCTTCTGTAGGTCTTGTCACCAATAGGGCAAATCTCCTGAAAACAGATTTTAGTTCTCTGAATGTCAGAGAGGCTCAGGGCTATGAACAGATTTTGACGAATGAAAAACTACATAGATGCAAATAAAGTTAAGCTTCCTAAATATCTTGGACTGCATTTGTTCATCTTTCAAATTGCAATTCCCCCCCCCACCCCTCTTTTTGAAAGCTCTACTGGATGACCAAACTCATGGAATGGTTTTGCTTTTAAATGCGCGCACAAGTGTATATTTGTGAAAATTAAAAACGGTTGATTTGTAATTTGAAGTCAAAAACAGCAATGCTAGCAGATACAAGCTGTGTGTAGGTGTGCCTAGATATGAAAAGAATTTGCTTCCTGCCTGCAAAGATTTTCCTGCTGTTCTGCAGGAAAGAACTGCAGCTGTCTGGCTCCTACTCTCAAATTATTTATGTCCTTAATGTATTAAATATATATAGCCTGCTCTCTCTGTTTTTATCTTGAACTACTTGTTTTCTTCTTTTAGCTCCACCTTTATTTTCCTGGACTGACCTATTTTTTGAAAGTAACCTTTGGAATGTCGCTCTAGATTCAGTGCATCTCAATCTAAACAGCATCCTTAGACAAAACCGTACACACCCAATGGTTATTATCTTTGCTACAAGCACGAGAGAAGCCATCACACCTCTCCCCATCAAGGGCTTGTCCCCAGAACAAGCCAGTTTTCAAAGCGGCCGTGACTTTTTCAGAATGCCAGCAGCTTGAAAGCACCACTTTCATCTTTGGTATGCTTTATCAGCTTTTTAAAGCAGTCTGACAGCAAACACCCTATTTCTGCTATTTGAAAAACTGTGGGTCCCGACAACTCTCATCTTTGAAAGCGTAACGCTCCAGTCTGCTCTTCAAGCCCTTGAAACCAAAGTAATCAAGATCTCGGCAAAAGCAGCACAGAAGGGCCCTTGTGCATTGTTAAACATTTAAATTTGTTTACATTTTTTTAAGCAGCTGGAATGCCGTAGTTCAAGTCCCTTTTACATGGAACACTGGCCTCAGCTGAAGAAACTTCTCATTTCTACCGTGTTTCTCAGAAAATAAGACCGAGTCTTATTTTCGTTTAGACTTGAAAATAAGCACTTGGGCTTATTTTCGACGTGGTCTTACTTTTTTTGAGGTGCAGCTGGACATGCTGTGGATGCACCATCACCTCCATTCCGAACCTTCAGCGTTCAGAATGGAGGCTTTTTGGTGAATGGGAGGAAAATGGGGAGGAAGAGTTTTCCTGCCTGCCATCCTTCCCTCAGTCTGTGCTGAGCTTGAGGAATAGATGACAGGCAGGAAAGTCCCCCCTTCCCATTTTCCTCCCATTCATCAAAAAGCCTCCATTCCGAAACCTCAGCCTTCGGAATGGAGGCTTTTTGGCGAACGCTTCCCCAAGAGGCCAGCGGGCTGCAGCTGGACAGTTGCCCCTCCTCCCCGCACCCACGCCACTACTCATGCTGGTCACACTCATCTCCCTGGGCTTATTTTCGGGGTAGGGGTAATATTAGGCCCACCCCCCAAAAAGTAGGGTTCGGTTTATTATTGGGGTGGGTCGTATTTTCTGAGAAACACGGTATATGTGTGTGTGTGTGTGTGTGTAAGTAACACTAAACATTGATATACACTCGAATGTATTAAATTTCTCATTGGACTGAACATTTTTATGCCTCTATTTCAAGGTCATATCTGGTCAATTTTTATCAGACAAAAAGATTGGCACTTACGTAGAGGTGGATATGTATGGCCTTCCCACTGACACGATACGTAAGGAATTCCGAACACGGATGGTGATGAACAATGGCTTAAATCCTGTTTACAATGAAGAATGCTTTGTGTTCCGAAAGGTATGTATTTCAGATGCCTCAGTCTTGCCTTTGAGGTTTTATGAATAACACTTTGCCTCAACACTTTTCCTGAACAAGAAACCTTTAGGAAAAGATCCACTAATCTGATGTCCCCTCAACAGCGTTGAGTTGAACACTCCCCAATTGCTCAGCTAAAATCTCAATTGTGGGCACTGCAGGCACATCACTTCCGTGGGGAAGGCTGATTTAGGAGACCAGGTCTTGCTAGAACTTTCCCTTCATCCACCACGATGCTCTTTTTGTCATGGGATAGAGTTAACTAAATCCTGATATTTTTTTTAAGGGAAACTCTTGTAGTTATCACATGATTTTTATTTTTCTGTTTGGCTTTTCCCTCTTCTTGCTTCCTCCTCCTCCTCCTCTTCTTCCTCCCTCTTGGAGGAACAGCCTCGCTCGTGGCTATGGCTATGCCTGTGTTCCAGGTACGCAGTCTGCTCAGAATGAGCTCCGGCTGGGGAACCTCTGCCTTCCTTGGAGATTACAACTTCTTCCCTGCCCTGGCAGTGGCTGCTATCTTGCACTGTTCCTTCAGCCAAGAGGGCAGGTGAGACCCTGCATCCAAAGCTAAGGTCAATGTCATTACATGGATTCAGTCAGGGGGTGCTGCCTCTGTGTCTGAGGCTGGCTCCCTCGTCCTGTCTGCGTTGTGTATATTTCTTCTCTCTTCCACCACAAGCGTTCTAGACACCATTTGGAGAAAAGTAGTCCTTTAAAAAAAAATAAAAATAAAAAAGCTTCTGGGGGTGAGTTTACTTGTGCCATTTTACAAAACAGTTCCATCACCATAGTTGCAAGGGGCAGTGTTTCAAGAGGATCATTTTCTTGCATATTCTTAAGTCTGCACCAGGACAAAGTAGTACACTGTGGGAAGCTCAGTGAACATTTTGGCTTATGCGAAAACGACAAAATCCTGTGTTTGGAATCGTAAAGACAGGAGTTGAAAATATTATTATCCCCGTACTGATCTCTGCTGCAGCCAAATTTGGAAGTCATGCACCATTCTGAAAATTAAAGAACCCAAAGGGCTACCCAAATGACAGTAGAGACCCTTCCCCTCTGAAGACAGGTTTGGGGAGGTTTTAAAGTTAGAAATAGGGCAAGTCAGAAGCTACAAATTTGCAGAATTATGCCCAGTGCAGAGAAAATGGATGGAGATGGTTTTCTCCTTTACTCAGTATTGCCATTAGGGTCATCTAATGATAACGCATGATAGGAGATTCATAAGGAATGTGAGACTTTTCCACACACTGCTTAATTAAACTGTAATCTGTTGTCATAAAATGTCGTGATGGCCAATAAATTGAACAGCTTTAAAAGGAAGTTAAGCAAAATTCATGGAGAACAAAGCTACTGACAGCTAGCAACCAAGAGGCCTGTATATTATCGGTAGTGTTGTAGGCAGTAAGCCTCTCAATATCATTTGCAGTCTTCAGGTTTCTACATAGATTTCAACAGATCGATAAAGAAAACCAAATATTGAACTAGAGGGAGTTTTGGGCTGATTCAGTGGGGCTTTTCTCAATTTTCATTCCTATAAGGCATGTATACTCTTTCTGTATCACTTTGTGATAAAATTGGATATTACTTTTGTAGAAGAGCTTCTTGCAAATGAAAATAACTAGTCTAATCTTGTTATTAACCCAGCAAGGGATTTTATTTATTTTTTAATAAGCGGACTTTTCAAATGTGTATCTTCTATGCAAGCATGCAAATCTCATTTCATTCTGAAGAAATGGCAAGTTCAGTAAAACATGGATAAGCTGCACCATGTTGCTTGCACATACATAATCATTAGCCCCTGAAATTACCTATACAGATTTGTCAAAATGCACATGCAGATTCACTCTTAAGGGCAATCCCTGGTGTCTATCTTTTTTTCTATACCATTCTACTTTATTTTTTTTATTTTTTTTGTCAACTGAAGTTTATCCAGAAGTGTGTACATTAATGGTGCCGTCATGACAGTGTCTTCTATCCTTTTACCTGTTCTGTTGTCTGGAATGCAGAACAATTACCTGCTTTTTTTTTTCTTTGTGATGTATTTTTCTGGCTAGTATCATGCCTATTTTAGTTATGGTTGGGGGCTAATGCCAAATATAAAGCATAAGAGTAGCATGACCCAAGTTTTATGCAACGGATACATAACCTAATAACATTTGAAATATATCAGAAAAATTGCAGAGCCCAAGGGCTTCATACTAGGACAGTTGTGTAATATGGGTCGAGTTAGGATTGCTTGTTAATTACTTAAGTAGCATGAATCTCATGCAAATACTTAGTAGGTGCAGGTAGTCATGGACTTACAATAGTTCATTTAGTGACTGTTCAAAGTTACAACATCCCTGAAAAAGGTGACTTATGACCGTTTTTCACACTTACAACTGTTGCAGCATCCCCATGGTCAATTTGGCAATTGTTTCATATTTATGACAACTTCAGAGTCCCGTCATCATGTGATCCACCGTTTGTGACCTTCTGACAACCAAAGTCAGTGGAGAAGTCAGACTCACTAGCTGTGTTATTAACTTAACAGCTGCAGTGATTCACTTAACTGTGGCAAGAAAGGTCGTAAAATGGGACAAAATTCACTTAATAACTGTCTCACTTAGCAACATAGATTTGGGGCTCAATTGTGATAGTAAGTCCAGGACTATCTATAATGTGTGAATTGTGTTTTATTGTCCACCTGTTTTTTACAAAAATAAAACTGCCGTTGTAATACATATTCTGTGTCGTTAATCTTCTGTGAGCTATTACTAAATTGTGATATGATATTTTAATATTTATGTTGGCTCAGTCTTGAGCTATACTTAACTATGCATGCTAGTTGGTATATTTCCTATTAATTACCAAATAATAGCCTAATGCTCTGGGGCCCTTTGTAATTGCAGAACTCAAAAACTAGACAAGGCTACCTAAATACCATTGAACCTTTCCTTTAACAGACAGCCAGGAGAAGGGATTGCTTATATTCTGGAAATGTATATATCAAAAAATAAAAGGTGAATAACTTAAAAGTATAGAAAATGGAAGCCTCGAAGGAAAAATGTTTTAAAAAGCCTTATAATAGGGAATATTTTAATATAACATTTAATATACATATCTTTAGAAATCTTTTTAATCCTTTAAGGTATTTTACCTGTAACATGAGATTATCCTATACAGTCTTGGCAGAGGTTACTGTCAATTTTTTCTCATTCAGATTTTGCATTTGCTCTTAACTAAAAGTATTTTGAGATGTCTCATTCTTGCTATGGAATGATGCCAGAAGGAACCCAGGTAATGATACAGTGCCAGCACTAATTATTTGTATTAGGTAGTAAGCAATGGTTCTGTTAGTAGAATCCATGGGACAAAAGAAAATTAACTTGTTTGCATTGTCCTCTGCAATTTGAGAAATAGAAAAGACCTATATCCACTTACAATCAGCATTGGTGCAACTTGGATAAATGCTGTGAAACTGCATGCTAGCTTTTATAAAATCACATACAGATGAGCACTTTTTTCTGTTAGTTTAGCTGAAGTCACACAATGTGGTGGTAGACAGCTATTTAAAAGGAAATTTCTCCTAAAGTTTCCCCCTTATTTGGAAACCAAAATTGGGGATCACTTATCTTTAGAACCTTGTTTATCTTAATCTTTTTTTTTTTATTAGAGAGTTTAGAACGGCTATAAACGTTTGGGAAGAAAAGTAGGATTGTAATTACATCCTGATTAAAAAAAATCTAGCCTTTAGTATAGTACTATGAGGAGCTTTATACACTGTTTTCCAGACAATCTCATGGTAAGCCTGAATATCCCTGAGAGTGGGTAGCTAGATTTGATAAATAAATAAAGTCCAATTCTTCATGTGAGCAATATTTGATAGTTAGAAACATTATCCCTCATGGGGACCTTGGAGCTCTCTGAGCTTGAGTGTTTGCTTGCAGACTTTTTATTACCTGACTAGGTAACTTCATCAGTGCTAGCGAGTGTGTAATTTGCTTCCTGTTCATGTGCAATAGTTTGCCCTGACATTGTTACTGGAGGTGTGGTTTTCTGCTTGGCAGTTCCTTGATTAGGGTATTTCTGTTTGATCATTTAGCTATAGCACTTAGCAATAGCACTTCGACTTATGTACTGCTTTATAGTGCTTTACAGCCCTCTCTAAGCGGTTAACAGAGTCAGCACATTGCCCACAACAATCTGGGTCCTCCTTTTACTGACCTTGGAAGGATGGAAGTCTGAGTCAACCTTGAGCCTGGTGAGATTCAAACTGCTGAACTGCAGACAGCTGGCAGTCAGCAGAAGTAGTACTGCATTCTAACCACTGTGCCACCATGGCTCCCTACCAGGTGTTATTCTCTGCTTATTTGCATATTGGCCGCTAGAGGATGTGTTCTGGTCTTTTTGTTTCCTCCTGCTACTATATAAACAAGGCACAAACCCCACACCCCTAGCATTGATGATATTACTTAGTTGGATAATAAAATGTCTGCAAGCTAACAACCAAGCTCAGAGAGCACCAAGGACTCCACAGTTCAACCTTGAATTATACATATTCTCTTCTATTGGAAGATTATCTCTTTCCTACGTGAGAATCATTCAGACTTGGTTTGCCTGCTAAGGTGATAAGAAAGAAAATTTTGTTTTCATCCATCAAAGGTTATATTTCTGTGCATGACACCGATGAATTGCATAGCTAATAAAATGTAGATATTTTGGAATGGGAACCGCTTTGCAGAAAGCAACCCTGTGCTACCGAAACAGCAGTGAGTGCTGAGTAGACCAAAGAAACCTCCATCCTTTGAAGATTCATTTATTCTAATCACTTGCTATTCATTTTTATTCTTCCAAATTTCTGGAGTCTTCATTTTTAGAAGGAAAAGCAAGCTAACAGAATTAAATAACATTGATCGGCTTATTTTTAAATCAATACCCACTACTAATGTATTCTGTGCAACATTAACACGCAGTGCCACCCAAGACATCGTTCAAGAAAGCCTAATAATATTGCGAATGTGTAATCAAACATACCTTTTGGGGCAATCATTTAGAACCTGGTTCCAGATGGGGTTGCTGGATTTCCTCAACGATTTCAAGGCAGGAATGTGCTGTCTGATGAGCCTGAATAACCACCTTTATTCTGGGGTTTCTTAGGTGATTCTACCAGATCTTGCAGTCCTGAGGATAGCAGTTTATGATGACAACAATAAGTTGATTGGTCAAAGGATATTGCCATTGGATGGGCTACAGGCAGGCTATCGACATATTTCCCTTCGAAATGAAGGCAACAAGCCATTGTCTCTGCCAACGGTTTTCTGCAACATTGTCCTTAAAACTTACGTGCCTGATGGTTTTGGAGGTAAATGCTTCAATCATATCTCTTATTTGGAACGAATTAATTGGGAAGGATTATGGACATTTTAGACCACAATTCAGAAACTAGGCCCTATCGATCCTCAGCCCACTTTTTGTACTTTTGAGCCAGACTAGCAAAAATGAATAATGCACGTAATGACCTATTGAGGTGGGAAGCTCACAGAAACTTTATGCAAGTATTAAAATAGGCTTAACATGCTTTAAAAATTCATAATCACATATACACACACTGTCATCCTCCCAACTTTCCAGCAGAGTATCTTAGCTCAGCCTAGCATACGATGTAGTTCCATCTGCTTTATATCTTTCCTGCAACTACTGTAGCCCTTGTCCCCATAAGCGTAATTACTTAACCTTTGAGAGTCTTGAATGTTTCTTAGGCACCTGCTGAAAATAATGCGGAAAGTTTTCAATGAAGCTGGGAATTTATCACATTTTTTCCCCAATCCCATTGAAATGAGTGCAGATTAAGCCTTTTAGCATATTGAAGTTGGAAATGAAAGACAGGATCTCTGAAAGTGCGCTTTGTGAGAGGCATGCTTCCCATTTACAGAAGCGTTTTGGCATGTGGGAAATGGAATTTGCCTATATTGCTTGTTTGCTACTTGAGATGCGTGGCCATTCAAATTGAATGAATGAATGAATTAATTAATTAATGATGCTCCTAAGCTAAGGAATGCATTCCTCTTGAAAGTTACAATTGGTCTCAATTTGATATGCAATTGGAAAGATTATCATTATCAGATGGCATTAAGACAACTGATAAAATACCATTTGGTGATCTTGAGGGCTTCCGATATTTCATTAAACCAAGGAAAGACATATCCTGGCTTATTTTTTTTTAAGTAATGGTATGAAATGAATGTCATCAATATAGAGAAATCTTGTCCTTGAGAAATTGTTGGGGAATTTTTAATCCCTATGGAAAAATGAAAATGAATGATCTGATCCTCAAATATTCTTTTATCTCATTCTTTCTCAGAGTCCAAACATCCAGGATAACTTAGCATAATAGCCATCAAGGCTACATTTGAAAGCACTCATTTGACGTTGTCTCTTATAATGGTGAACTTAATGAGAAAAAAACTCCACTCGTGTCTGCCCAGTGTCCTGTTCTTCAGGGTAGCTGTTTTAGCAAGCAAAGTGAAAAAGGGAAGGGCCAGATGTTCTGGTTGGACAACACTACAATGGGATGGTATTAAACAGAACGGTGCCTAAAGTTACTACGTATTATTCTACCCCCAATAAAATCCAAGTAGTTTTGTTTTATTTTCTATCTATAACATTGTAGTTGTGTATATTGAAACAAGATTTGAATAGCGTGTAGAATGTTGGGCATATTTCTGGAGTTATTGCAAGATTGTTTGTAGTAAGAGGTTTTGTGTGAAGTTTTTGTGACTATTATTTTTTGGGAAATGAGACCATTTTACAAAGCCCCTATAGATGAAATGTCAGGGAGAGGTCCAGCAAAGTATGTAATTCCCTGATAAATGTGGTGATGTGGGGAGAAGCATTTCTTCATCATGCAAAGGCAATGTTTGGCCTTTCCGCATATGAAGAAAGCAAGATTTTGGGGGTGTCTGTACATGTATGTTCTCACACATACACACTCATATGCACACACATAAACACATTTATATATTGTAGTACTCAGAACAAAATCTTGCCTCCTCAGCATAAAAAAAGAGTTATGTGTGTGCATGCACGTTTATGCACATTAATTTTTTTCATATTTTTTCTCTTAAGCTGATGGAACCTGTTACAGGCCTTACACGCTTCTGCATCTCTTAGATTTATGGAGACTTTCCATTTTATCACTTCTCACGATTAGGAAGACAGCAACGCATGATAAAATTAAGCAGAGCCGCTGGTAGGAATTATGTGACAGGCTTTAAAGGGATCTGAAGTTGAAAACAGCTTGACTACTTATTTAAATTCCCTTTTTTAGATATTGTGGATGCCTTGTCAGATCCGAAGAAATTTTTATCTGTCATGGAGAAAAGAGCAGACCAGATGAGAGCCATGGGAATTGAAACGGTAAGGAGTAATTAACCTTGGATATGGAATTGATTTGCATATTTTTTTTCCAGGAGCCTCTTTTAGCAGAATTATTTAAAAGATTAGAACGACAGAGAACATTGGTTGGCTTTTTGTTGCTTCACCATGGCCAAAATTAAACATTATTTATATTATCAGGAGCGTAGAAGGTAAGTTTCAAAGGAGATGGCTGGAGGCAAACGCCTGGTGCTCTTCCTCTCATCTAGTTTATGCCATTGTTTCCGGACAATGCCACTCTGGATTCTACATAGGACAAACAGGAGCGAATTTGCATAAAAGAACTAAAAGATGCCAATTTAATATCAGGACTCAGAACAAGGACAGGGTTATAGCAGAGTATTTTAGCTTTCTAGGACATATCTCAATGTAGCAATTTGGGAACTACCGCCACTGTCCCCAAACCCCTCAATCAGATGTGAGACAGTTCACCTTCATAGAATTCAGGCTTTCAGATGTTCAAAACAAACACAGTGGGGTGGGTTGTTTTTTTTACACATTACAAGCGTGAACTGATAAGGTGCTTGTAATCTGTCCCCCATAGAACCTTCATCTGCATTATTACCATGTTTTCCCTCTGGCTACTCCTCCCCATCCCTATGTAATTTAATCCTATTTCAGTGGCACGAGCGGCTCTGATGAAGGGAGCTGCTGCGCGCAAAAGCTTGTGCCTTAAAATAAAAAGACTTTTCAAAAAATGCTACCGAATAATTTCCAATCTCTTCTTCTACAGTCATTTAGGGTGTTTGGAGCCCTTTGTTGAATACCTGGTGCTTTATTGCTGATGATCAGATCTGTCGTCTTGTGGCTGTTTTATGCTTTTTGTTTTACGCATATATTTGTTGTTTTGCTTTTCTACTGTGAACCACCCGAGTCAGGTGGAATCGGGAAGCATCTAGGTCTAAATAACTAAATAAATAGGTTTTGCCTCTTAAGATGAAATGGTAAGTTTGTGATCCAGGGTTTAGGGTAGAACACATCTGGGGCACTGCCTGTAAGCAGTCTGGAAAAACCCTTATGACCCCCAAAGTCTCTCACAAAATTGTGCCACCAAAATTGGCAGCAAATGTTAATATGCTTTTCCAAGAAGAAATTAAGTACAGCAAACATGTTAAGCCACTAAGAGGCTTAACACGCGAATAGCAGTACATTCAACCCTTCACTAAAACTTGAGTTCATTGCATTGCTATCATGACCATGCTGCCAAAATGTTAACTTAGACGTAGTGAAGCCACTAAATGTAAAAAGTTGCCTATTTCTGTGGTAAGCAGTATGAGTCATTTCGGACTCTTTGAATACTAAGTCCATAAGCTTTTGAATAGAAATGGAGAGCATGCTAATAATAAATGTGAACAAGAAAAATGGTCACTTTTTTTTAAAATATGCAATGGTTCTGTTATTGCTGGCTGGTCTTTTTCAAGTTTCCAGTCCCTCTATACACACACACAAACACATACACAGAGGGAGAGAGACAGACAGAGACACACACTCCAATCATTTTTAATTAGTGGTCATGCACAATCTTTTGGTTTTTCAGCATTCCTTTAAGACAGATTGGGGGGGGGGGTGTTTCCCTACATAGGCAGTGCTAATTTTAAGTACACGAGCACCCTTTACAGAGTATTGAGAATTCTATTAATTTATGTAATATTACACCATGAACTTTAGGAACAGACACGCATACACATACACACATACGCTACCACTTAGTAAGATATTTTGCCCCGGCTGTTCCTCTGATTAGCCTCTTTTGACTCTAATTGCTGTCCTACCTTTCCCGCTGGCGCCTGTGGGTTTTATGTGTGGTGAGGAGAAGATGTAGACCAGGGGTGTCCCAACTCGTGACGACACGTCGTCACGTGACGTATCACAACTTCTTTTCCCTTCGCTAAACTGGCATCCGGCCTTTGGGCCACGAGTTTGACACCCCTTGATGTAGACAGTTGGCTCAAACCAGAGGGAAGCACATAAGGTAACATTGCCTAACTCTCCTTGCACAACACTAATGGTACAAAGGGAATAAGGTGACCTGGTTGTTACGTTGATTGCCAAGATGTATCAATGACAGTCATTGACTTTGGGACTTCCTGCATTCTGCCCTTCCGACACTCGATTTAGATCTCAATTTCTTTGACTGCTTGCAATTTTTTCATACTGGCCCTTCCAGATTTGTCCATGGTATCCTTTTTAAAAGGCCTTACATTTCTTACAGAGTGACATAGCTGATGTCCCAAATGACACGTCGAAGAACGATAAGAAGGGGAAAATTAACAATGCTAAAGCAAATGTTACTCCTCAAACTAGCTCTGAAGTCAGATCAAATCCCATTTCCAGTACAGGGCCTGGTGCTGAAATTAAGAAAGGTAAGCAAACATCTAGAAGACTACTGCTGCATTCAGATTTTTCGCTGTATCATATTTCTCCTGATTGGTAGTCAGAGTATCTATGAAGCAAAGGAAAAATATTTATCTTCCTTTGTAATAATCTGGATATCTTTTCAGCAAGAGTGTATATAATTCAGTAAAGTGGCATTAAAGTAAGTAACAATACTGAAAATATACTCATTCTCTTGTTTTTCCTCCCCATTTTTAAGGTATAGATCTTATTCCTCAAATCAAGATAGAAGACTTAAAACAGATGAAGGTATATCTATGCTTCAGTTTAGCAGTCTCTTTTTTTGAGAATGACTTGTTGTCTGATGTTTTCCTTTGCGGTTGAAAATCCAAATGTCCTTATTAAATTTTTCTTGGCCTTTAATCTATTAAGGTTTTCATTTTACTCTAGGGAAGCCTTTTAAACTGTATTGAAGAAGTGGTTCAGAGCTGTTAGGAATTGGTGCCTGACACTTTGCTTTTCTCCCATGTTATGGAATGAATTCTAGAATGATTGTAAAATAGGAAGGCAGAAAAGAACAGTTTCCATTATCATTAAGTCTGAGCGCACAGGAATTTATATGAAGTCTCTGCACATTGCCCAAAGATGACAACTTGATTTCCCCCATTTTTTAAAACCGCTTAAAGGTGTAATGAGTTTTGACTTGCTTTGCACATCATTCGTTTGTTTGTTCATTTATTTGTTTAATTTATATGCTGCCCATCTCACTGTGCTGGGTGACTCATACGATTGAGCACTTTCTGAAAAGTGAGCCATTGTGGATTAAGTAAATCATGCTTTCAAAAAAAATTGACTTTACACATTGTGCAAAGTCAATTTTGAAATCAAGACAACTATTTTCAAGTCTTTTGGTTTAGGTGTTTTAAAACAATTTTTTTTATGGAAAACAGGCATATATAAAGCATTTGAAAAAACAGCAAAAAGAGTTGACTGCTTTGAAGAAGAGGCATGCCAAGGTAGGATATCTTCTGTTTCCTCTTTTCAGAGCTGGGGTACTTAAAATTTAAAAAGGAGTATGAGTCTTTGCAAAAGTATATATTAAAATAATGTATGCCATTGGTTCTTAAATAAGTTTCTGTTTGCAAAGATAGCATCACTCTATGGAACATTACTCTGTTCTCCAGAAGAAATTTAAGAAGCAGTAGATGGCTTCTATTTCTCTGACCTTTAGGCTAAGCTAGTAATGATTAGATATTTAACCAAAAATATTTGATTTGTAATTATATAACTTGAGAGCGACCAACAGTAGCCTGGTGCAAAAAGCATGCACAACAGTTCAAAAGTTCTGAATCAGGAATTCATTTTGAATACAAGCACTGACAGTATATGTATGCAATTCCCTTCAGCATCCATTAGCACAGAGTAAAAATACTTTATTCTTCCTTTTTTCAAAAATAATTAGAAATTAAAAACTGTGCCTAGGAATCTAAGGATGCTTTCTAGATATATGAAATGGGGAGGGGGGAAACATTTTGCTCCAAACTCAGCATTAAAAAGTCCTATTGTGAACGTTCTTTTAGTATCCGATAGAACAAAATTCAAATTTGCTTCAAATGTTCTGCATTCCAATGGAACAACATGTCAATCTGTTTCAAGGATTCTGCAGTTGGGAACTTGAGACCTGCCCTCCTTTCCCTTGATTTTCATCTTAGAAACACAGATGTAGCTGGACCAACAGTCCATGCTGGGAGGTGTCTGCAACTTATTAGGGCAAAGATCTATTAAAAAAAATAAATTAAAAATATTTTAAAATCCCTATAGTGGACAATGAAAGCAAACTTTAACTAACTTTCAGCAGCCTGGTTTGCTGCCACAACTACCTGGAAACTGTACTCCACAAATAAACAGTAGCAGAGGAATAATGTTTTTTGCACTACTCATGACCAGTATAAATATACATCTCTGCCTACAAAATTCCCCAGGTAAATGAAGCAGCCTGGCTACCCCATTTGCATCTTGAAAGCTTAACTACATACTGTAGCTGTACAGGTAGTTTTTGCTTAACAATCATAACTGGTACTAGAATTTTTCATCGCTAAGGAAAATGGTCGTTAGGTGAAGCATCACATGACCACACCACCACTTTCAGTAGTCCTGGTGTTGCAATTGTTAGGCCAGGACTGCATTGTCATTAGGTGAGGATGTCCCACTTCTCCTACCCTGCTATGCTCACCTCCATTTGAGCTCTTCCACATTTTGGCCTTTTCGGCCACTCTGCACAATGTTCCTGCTGCCCTGGGAACACTAAAAGCTATATTGAAAGCAATGTATTTTGTCCAATGCTTGGGCTACATGTATAAGTATCTTGTTTGAAACTTACATACAGCATTTTGTTTCAATCTAGAAGAAGTAAAAATGGCCATTACGAGCTTTGACTGTTTCTCACATCCCTGGTGATTCAAATCAGAATGCAACCCTCCCCCACACCCCAAAAAAAAATATCTAAGTGTTGGTAATTTAAACAAAAAGTGACTCGTAAGGGATTTCGAGGGAATCTCAATCTATTTTAAATTCCATTCTAAATTTTACAACTTCTTTTAAAAAATAGAGAATGCATTCCCTTCTAGCTGGGTTCTTTTCAGTTTCTCTTTTCAGTGCCATCCTATGCATGTTTTTGTTTTTTGTTTTTGCAATAAATTTTTTTATTTTATTTCCATACAATTCTTCTGTTACACGGTGTGTCGTCTGGGTACAAATATTT
>JANHFL010001344.1:57269-67751 GCA_032468155.1 Oxyrhabdium leporinum
CCAGTCACATGATCAAGCCACACTCACCAAGCCACGCCCACAGAACCGGTAGTGGAAAATTTTAGATTTCACCACTGTGCTTATCCAATAAGGTCTAACAGAGCAGGCTGACTCCAGATCCCTTCTTTTGGTGGCTGCCATCTGCAGAGGCCTTTTCAGTTGCAGTCTCCTCCCATGGAGTAATCTACTGCAGACATCAGAAATTGGGCCCTTTTCTAGTTTCTAGAGAGTCCATATAAATGTGACTGTTGCTTCAAGGCAAAAGGACCAGAAGGGTATGACTGCTACCACTGGTGGGGACTTTTTTAAAAACCTTTGGCCCATTTATTGTGGTGTTCTTACTTACTGCCCCACTTTCTTTCTTTCTCTTAAATCCTACTGCTTTGTTCAATTGTTATCACTTGCATTTCTGTTTAATTATTTGTGTTTAATCTGAATTTATGAAGATGAGAATTATATACGGCTCAGAGTCATTTTATCAAGCACTTCATAAGCCTTGTAAATATAAACAAATACAAGGAGAAATTATTTTTAAAATGCAACTAAATTGTATTTTGTTCCTCTCTTGGTGATCTGCCAGAGAAAAGATGATCTCAGAAAGCAATGAATAAAATGGTAGCCCTTCCTATAGCCAGCATGCCCTATTTCCGAGGCAGCTGCCAAGATTATTCCTGAGGGAATAAGGCAAAAACAAACAAACAAACCCCTTCTGTTCTAAGCTCATCAATAATAACTGGCAGGAATTTTTACATCCTCCTTTCAAATGCATTACAATTACCACTAGTAATCATATTGCTGTTTACTCTCATTCTCAGAAATGAGTTAATGAGCTAAGTTATCATGGTTAGCAAGAACTACTACAATGCAGATTTTTTCCCTAAAATCCCCCTTGAAGAAACTATAGCCCACACTTGGCCAGTTGAAACAAGCTATTTAATCTGAGCAGGATATGCTCTGGGGCATCTTTAATTCTGAGTTATAATCATGCTTGTCTTTTTTCCAAACAAAAATGTACTCGGCAGGTATGAATTAATTAGTGCAGCACATTATCACCTG
Source organism: Oxyrhabdium leporinum (assembly GCA_032468155.1). Lineage (NCBI taxonomy): Eukaryota > Metazoa > Chordata > Lepidosauria > Squamata > Cyclocoridae > Oxyrhabdium > Oxyrhabdium leporinum. The sequence goes on from JANHFL010001344.1 coordinate 58,326, forward strand.
TGTTTACAATCAGCTATAATACCACATGCCAATGCATTGTGTTGTAATTGTGAGAATAGTAGACAAGAGTTGGAAAGATCAGTGCCTTTTATCATATGCTTTTAGTGAGGGAATATCCCTGCTCAAGCAATTAAGCTTTTAGAATTAAGCCTCTAGAAGTCTTTAGACCAGGGGTTTCAAATTCATGATGACACGTTGTCGTCACGTGACGTATTGCAACTTTCCCCCCCTTTGCTAAATCGGGGGTAGGGGTGGCTAGTGCATGATGCATCTGGCCTATGGGCCACGAGTTTGACCAATGAATTCATAATTTTAGATTTGTTTCTACTCTTGCTATACAAATTTACTCTTCAACAAATAACCACACGTGAAAGTCTGCAGCTGGTAAAGAATGTAGATTTAAAACCAAGTTTATTTAGTGGTTCACTTGGAGCAAAATAAATAGGCATGAATTTCCAAAACATCCATATATACTTAGTCAAGGTCAGAGAAGAAGTAGGGTAATATACATTGTAGATTCTACAGCCACTATTGCAATGTTTTGGGATATTACAAGATGAGAACACAGGTAATGGAATTATAGAAGAAAACTACATTCATGAGGAAGGTATAGGTTGAGGAAAAAATGGAGTAGATAAGGAGGAATAGTCATAAAAAGCATTCCCTCACTTTCTTGAGGCTGCAAACCTCATTAACTCCAGGTCCAACTTGTGATAATATCTTGCCCATCCAACCCAGTTATTTACAGAGGGACCTTTGATGGTTCATGAGCATCTCTTTGAGAAGTTCATGGAGCATGGGCCAGGTTTATTTTTTGTGGTCTTTATTTTATGGAATATTCTTCCTTTGTGGGCATAGACATCTCTTACTATACAGGTACACATGTATATCAAAAACAGACCAAAATAGCATTGTTTCAATGGGCATTTGGCTCTTAGGTTAGATGAATAGTGCCTTTTAAGTGTATATGTGAAAAAGTATGAAATGGTGTCAGCTGTAATCTACACTGTTGTGGTTGGAGGTAATTGCACGTTATGCTTAAGCTACATGTTGTACTATTTCAGAAGTTCTTGTAGATATGGTTTATCAATGGACTTGGGGAACCCAGGTTGATATGGAGCCAATCAGGAGGATAATGTGATTGTGTAGATGACATTGCTGGAGGATAAATGGATGGTTTATGGGTTCTTATATTGTGAAATATCAATTATGTAAGCTGCTTGGAGTCATCATGTTGGGCAGCCATATGAATTTGTTTAATAAATAAATTAGTGAATGCTGATAATGAAAAAAGATCAGGGATAAATTTTGGAGAAAGGAATGCAACATTCTGAATGAAGTAAAGATTGATGAGACATCCTGAATCTGGAGCCAGATTTTCTATGATTGGATTACAATAATAGTTTGTTAACATAGAGTTTTGAAACTTTAATTCTGTTCTGTTTTTCTATTATTGTTTTTCCCACTAACTACTTTGTCACTAATGTAACATATACAGGTCAATAAGTTGCAAATAGATTTAATATTTGAAAAGTTTTGGTCAGGCCCGTTTCGCAAGGGATGGGAACTAATGCTGTAGTCATATATTGATCAGTATTCAACTAGAGGGGATAATATGTGTATAATGTGGTTTTTTTTATACACGTTCTTTAGTGTTCTGACTGCTTTGTGTTTTGTGTTTTCTTTTTTTATGTCTTCTTGGATTTTTATTGAGTTTTGTATTTGCATTTTAACTTTGTTCTATACATACACATACATACATACATAGAGGGAGAGGGTGGGGAAGAGAAGCAGAGAGTCTGTATTCAGAAAAATGAGTGTGGGGGAAAAAGAATAAAGTGGAGTAACTGAAAATAAAGTAGAACAATAGCAAAGAAGTATAAATCCTGCTTGAAAAAATATTAGCAGATAGCTTAATCCTATAACAAACAAGGAACAACTGAAAGTGGAGGTAAGGAAAGAGCATGTGGAAATTACTTGGAAGAGAAAGAGGACAATGTTAAGTTTTGAAGTGCACTTTTGCTGTTGCAACCATTATGGCCAACAAACCAGGGGGGAGGGAAGGGGAGGATAGAATGTAGGCTCCAGGCATCAAGAAGACAGCCAGGAGATCAAAGATACTTTGGTAGATGTTTGCCAGAGCCAAACACTTTTTCTCATAACAATCTAATGAGACTGAATTGGACAATGTGACCTGCTCTAATAGGGGGGGGGGAGAAGCTATACTTTAATTATGTGGGTTTGAGTGAGAATTAGTTAGATCTGGTTTTGCCCTAATCAGTGCCAAAATGATGTACTCAATGAAGTTTCTCATTCAGAGATTAGATCATCTTGGCCGTGCTAGCTTTGGTTGGGTTTGTCAGTTGGAACGTTGACATTATGTTTTAGATAGCCACAAAAGTGTGTGAAGTTATGATATTCTATAAAAATGAATGCTTGGTGGAATGCTCTAGTTGAGAAGAACCATATTTATGTTGATGTAAAAAAATATTTATTGTCTACATAGAAAGAAGCTGTAGAGCATGTAATCAAAGAGAACAAGATATTGCAAAAGTTTCAAAGACAGAGAGAGATTAAAAAAATGTTTTGGAAGTAATTGAAGTAAGAGAAGTCTCCCAATTTATGGAATTAAAATATAAGTGATTAAATTATTTGGGGTGAAGTTTAAGTGAATAAATTCTTGAGGGATATTTCAGAAATTTGTTTCTGAATGATAGTGTAGAAAACAATCACCCCCCACCCCCCATTTCCATTAGCAAAAAGCCAGCGATAAGAAATGCCTCAGAAAGTACAAAAAGTCAGGTCGCTAATAAGCAAATTGCCCAAGGTGCATTCCACAACAACCCAGATGCTTGCGAAAGATACATTATGACAAGATGCTGACCACAAGCGGATGCCAATTTTTGTAAATAATACATTGCAACAAAATGTCTATTGCAAGTGGATGGCACCTATCTAGGCAGCTCCATTCTTAAGGAAACAAGTGCTGTCAGTGCCCATTCATAATCAAACAGACCAAGAATAGGAAAATGATGGGATTTAAAATCTACATCCCCCTACCCAATTCCAAGGACAGGACGTGACCTTTAAGACATAATAGGATTTATCCACCACCACTGGAATAGCAAAAGACACAAGGCTCATCACATTGCACAACCCCCTGAAGCATCCCAATCACAAAACCCCAGAATCCTATAAAAATCCATCCACTCACCCAACCAATTGGTCAGCTGCCCCAAAATTGAATTGCTGAATGTCACTTCACTTCTGAAATAAACCTCCTTCCAAACAGATGGCTTCAACCTGTTAATTTCAAATGGCAGTGGAGTTAGTTGTTGTTTTTCCCGGCGGGAAAAATGAGCCCCAAATCTTTTTCCAGAAACTTGGTGACCACAAAGGGACTCCCAGCTAACCCAGCCATTGGATTAGGCCCAGAAAGTCACCACCCTGCCAGCAACAGATTGCTTTTATTTGTGGGTGAGCTCTACGGATTCTGCCTGGCCGACACAATGTAGTAAGGGGAGTTTTTGAAGCTTTTACATTCAACAGCTGCTTGAAAGGAGGTAAGCACCACAAAAAAACTTTTAAATATATTTTAAAAAGCCCAGGAGGTGAAAGAGTGTGTGTGTGTGTGTGTGTGTGTGTGTGTGTGTGTGTGTGTGTGTGTGTGTGTGTGTGAAGAAACCTCTCTCTCTGCCACAGCTGGATCCTGCTCCCTCTGTGCCTTTCCTAGCCTCATTCAGGTCTGTTGCTAGTCCTATAGGACCATGACTGATGGGCTCTAGAGAGAATTTTTTTGGCACATGTCCTCACATACAAGCAGGAATATGGATGGGATTTCCAAACCCAGAGCACTCAGGTCCGAGTCGTCACCCTGGCTCTGGAAGGGGTGGCAGCCCGGTGGATAGTGACCCTCCACAATGCCAATGCCCCAGAGCTGTGGAACTTCGATCGCTTCATGATGGCTCGTATAGAGCAAGGAGAACCTAGAAGAGATCCCCACCCCAGGGGAAATGAGAGCCATTCAAGCCGCAAAGTGTGGAAAAGTTGGGCATTATGCAGCTGAGTGCCGCTTAAAGACCTCCACCTGGAAGCCCGAGCACCTTTCAAGTGGAAAGCCCATGAAAGCCACCCCACATGGAAAAGACACTGCACTGAGAAGCAGAGAGCCTGTGGAGTTTCACCCCCTAGCAAAACTGGGGGAGGGAACTCCAGCCTCACCAGGAGAGGACCCTGGTCCATTTGAAAGCAACTCTGAAGACGATCTGCTGGTAAGCGAGGGAGGAAGCTAAATGCAATACTGAATTTTAAAGCTTGTATGTTAAAGTTAAAGAATAAGGTGTATTGGAAAGTTTTGACTTAAAAGAAAAAAAGTGCCTTTTTTGTTTTTAAAAAAGTTTAGGTGAAAAGGAGGGGTAAAGGGGGGAAAAAAGATTCCACCCCCTTTTTTAGGCCAAAGAATTTGAAAAAATATAATAAACTTTGTAAATAAAAATGGTGACAGTTTATAAATATTACTAGGTGCAAATAAAAATAAATGTTATTTTCATAGCAAGGAAGATAAAGCAGGAATGGTTAACTTGTTTACTTTATTTAAAGAGGAAAATATGTTCTTATTTGGATATCACTTCTGGAATTTGTGCTTATGAAGAAAAAAAAGGAAACTTGGGTTGATTAGAAAGATTTGCTGTTATAGAAATGGCTAGTTATATATTAATGTGTAAAAGCAAAAAGTTGGGGCTGGAGTGCGTTTATCTTGTACTGAGCTAGGAAGAGTTGAAAGTTAATGCCCCCTTTTCTTTCTTTTTCTCTTCCCCCTTGTATTCCACAACCACTTTTCCCAGTCCATTTCCTGCCCTTAATTTCTTATTTTATTTTATTTTTTTGTATTTTATATTTTATATAATAAAATAAAACAATTAAATGGGAATACAAGAACTTGGCTGATGTGTTCAGGGAAGAGGGCTCCGACAAGCTACCTCCCCACTGCCCCGCAGACTGTACTATTGAGATTCTCCCAGGGGCCAATCTACCAAAGCCAAAACTGTACAGCATGTCCCCAAGGGAACTCGAGGAACTGCGAGCTTTCATAGACAAAAATCTGATCCAGGGGTTCATCCAATCAGTCCGACCCAACAATGCAGCACTGGTGCTGTTCCAAGAGAAAAAAAAATGGGTTTTTGTGCATAAACTATAGAAATCTGAATGCAGTAAACATGGAAAATGTGTACCCCCTTCCTAACCAGCTGAAAACTAAAGGGGGAGACAAACCAAAACCAAAGCAGCCACTAAATTGGCCATGGAATGCCAGGCGGCATTTAAGAAACTGAAATGGTTGTTCTCAGAAGAACCAGTGCTAAAACACCCAGATCCAAAAAAACATTTTGTCATACAGGCAAGTGCCAGTGATGTTGCCATCAGAGCCATCCTCCTCCAAGAGAATGAGTAGGGCCAACTACAACCCTCTGCGTACACTTCCAAAAAACTAACTGATACAAAATAGAGATGAGCTATCTGGGAGAAAGAGGCATATGCCGTGCGATGAGCTCTCCTCACATGGAGACATTTCTTGGAGGGGAATAAAATCCCCTTCCAAGTCTGGACTGACCACAAAAATCTGGAGGCCCTTAAGACCCCATGGAAACTATCCCCAAAACAAGTACGCTGGACTCAGTATTTCAAACATTTCGACTTCACTCTCAAGTATCTTCCTGGGGGAAAAAACTTTTTAGCAGATGCTCTACCCAGAATTGCTGCAGTATAATGGCGACAAATCTGAGGTGGTTAGACCCCTACTCCCAGCATTCCAGCTAGCAGCTAGAATTATGACCAAGGCACAAGCAAGACTCCCAACTGACAATGCCACCACCCACACTTTCAAACAAGCCCTCCTCACAGACGACTGGTTCCAGGCTCATAAGAATACCTGTCTGCTGAAAGACAGTCTGGCTTCGATGGGAGGAAAACTATATGTCCCAGCCAGCCAGAGACTTCCACTCATGAAAACCTGCCATGACTCAAAGTTGGTCAGCCACTTCAGTTTTGTGAAAACCCTGCACCTGATTAAGAGGCAGTTTTGGTGGCCATCCCTAAAGAAAGATATAGAAAGTTGTGTCACTAGCTGCCCAGTCTGCACAGCTGCAAAGAGAAGACCCCTGGGCTACTGCAAATTGTAGCACAGCCAACAGCACCTTGGCGAGCGAACTCTATGGATTTTATTGTACAACTGCCGGAAAGTGCTGGAAACACTGTTATTTGGGTCGTAATGGACCTGTTTTCCAAACAGGTCCACTTTATTCCCTGCCAGAAAATTCCCACTGCCAAAACCCTTGCTAAAGTGTTTCTACACCATATATACCAGCTGCATGGTGCTCCTTAAAGGATCATATCTGATTGGGGAGGGGTCCAATTCACATCAATGTTCTGGAGAGCGGTCATAAGCCTTCTAGGTACTGATCAGGGCCTAAGCTCCTCCCACCATCCTCAAACTAATGGGACAGAACTAATGGGATTCTAGAGCAGTACTTAAGATGTTTCATCAACTACCAACAAGATAACTGGACCAACCTCCTGCCTCTTGCAGAGGTCATTTAGAACAATTCAGTACATTCCAGCACTCATTTCACCCCTCCTAAGAGTTGCCACAGGCCAAGAGTTTAACCCAATGCCAGAACTAGCAGTAGAGGAACCAACCATACCCCCCCCCCTTAAGGAGTGGATACATCAACTACAAAACACCTGGCCAGTGGTAAGAAAAGCTCTTAGCGATGCTAGAGCTGATTTTAAAGCACAAGCTGATTAAAAAAAAGGATAGAGCCTAAGCCATTTAAAGTAGGGGATAGGGTATACCTATCCACCAAGTTCCTGCAATCCTTGCAACCCTCCAAAAAGTTGGGACCAGACTTCATAGGGCCTTTTCCTATCACCTGAATCATCAACCCAGTGACAGTTGAATTACTGCTCCCCAAAACCCTCAGGCAAGTCCACCCAGTATTTCATTGCAACCTATTGAAACCCAAAATCACCTCCCCACTGAGATCACCATCAGATATCCCACCTATACCTATCATGGTTGAGGATGAGCAACACTTCTAAATTAAGGAAATCCTAGATTCACACACACACCATGGCACCACACAATACCTAGTTGCTTGGAAACACTTGCCCCCCTCTCAGAATGAGTGGGTGGCTAAAAAACATGTTAGGGGCCCCAACATGTTGAAAAAATCTCTTTTACACTATCCTGATAAACCCAATTAACTCGTTGCTCTGTTTTCTCTTTGTGATTATTTTTCAGGTAGATTTCTCCTATTCCTAGAGAGGAAACATGTGAGGTCCAATAGATCCTTGCTGGGACGCTGCCATTCTAGCGGGGAGGAGGCCTGACTTTAGTTTATAGCTTTTTTCCTGGTGTCTATCTATCCTGTACTTTGATTCCCTTCATGGGAATGTAAGGGGGAGGGCCATCTGTTTTGTCTCAGCTCCGGACCCTCCAGCAAGAGATGCCTGAGAACAGCTTCTTATCACCTTCTCAGCCGGCGATTCTCAAAACAACTTCACACCTTGGATTGGCTTATTCAACATCGGGGTTTGTAACTGCTTTATCCTAACTGAATTGCATGGGAGCCTTCAGATCCTGCTTCCTTTGTCCTGCAATCCCTTTCTTTCAATAAAAGCTTCCTTTTGAAATGCTAATTGTTTCAAGAGTTCTGTTTTCTTGAACAGAGAGGAGAAGCAGGCCCTTACAGGTACCTTCACCTCGAGGTGGGGTGTGGTAAATCTGCAGATTATGAGAGTCACAGGAAAGGAACCTCAGAGCGTCATCGCAGATGGTGCCAAAAGCAGCCCAAGTATGGGGAGCTCAGAGTCTAGCATCCCACTGAGATCTCCCCTAGGGAGACTGATGGAAATCTGGAGACAGGAGAAATTGCCCATCAGGCGGGGATGAGAAGAAAATGCGTGTGCAGATTGTGTGAGAAATGGACTCAGCTCAGTGATGAAGTTGGGAATCAAATCTGGCTGAAAGATAGTACTTTTGATCATAAAATATTGAAAGAGCTCAAACCTAGATTGAAGCTCTCTCACTTGCCGTATTGGTATTGCTGGGCAGAATTGCCTGATTCAGAAATCCCCAAGGTAGGGAAGAATGAGGAGTTCCAGAAAAACCAGTCAGACACTGAAAAATCTCCTTTAAAGGAGAAGTCTGAGACCAGACCAATGTCCCATTCTTTTACAGAAATCCATCCCTGGGTTAAGCAGGGGACAACTTGAATATGTCCTCATCCATACCTCCTTTTCCCCTTCTGACTTGGTGATATGGAAGGACACTCCCTCCTTCTGATCTGACCCTCAGACAATCATAAAACCCTTCAGTCAATTACTGAAATCCATAATCTATCGTGAGGAGATATGACGCATGTCAGCGCTCCATCTAAGTTCCAATAAATCACTCAGCACTCAGATAAGAATTAATCCAAGTAAGAGCTTATTAAATAAACCATGTTGGCACATCTGGGAAAAAACCTGAATCTGAAGGCCCAGGTTTTTCTACACCCAAAAGAGAAATTCAGAACCACCTTTTGACCATCATCAATCACATTTCCCAATCCTAGGTTATACCAGCATTCCTTCTTCCATCTTGACACTCCTCTTCCAGGTGCTGCACAGAATGGCCTTGGCATTCCTAAATAGAATATTGTTTTGGCTACAACCCCTCTAACTGCCATGAGAAAATACTCCCTTTCTATTTCTCATATGTAATTATGTGGCAGCCTGCAGAGGCCTCGGTTTCATGGCTTCCAAGGCTGACAACGCCATTGCTCCGTATCTTCCTCACAAGGATGAGATCATGAAATTATTTGAGAAGATGGAGGAAATTGCAAAATGGCCAATTATCACAACACCAGGACAAGTAGCCCCAGTAAGAGTTGCCTGGCCCCTGAATCACCCTGATATAGCTACCCATTGGGATGAATATGGCAGGGCAAAACAAAACATGCTAGAGCCTCTGGGTGAGATAGGGTGAAAACCACTGAACTGGCCAGAGTTTCAGTGCACAGTGCAAGGGGAAGGGAAGTCACCAGATGCTTTCTGGGTCTGCCTCTGGAAGTGGGGGTTGCTTTTGCCCTCTTAGACATAAACAACCCAAAGGATCAAGTTGACCAATCAGCCAATGACATCCAGGACCACTTCCATAGAATTGTGTCAAATTGGTCTAGCTTAGAGATATCAGAGCTACAGAGAATAGCCAATTTCATATTTGACCAGAGAGACAGACTAAAGGAAGAAGAAAAAATAAATAAAAGAGGCAGAGAGGGAAAGGGAAAATGAAAGGAGAAGGAGGACAGAAAGAAAGAAAAAAAGAAGGAAGGAAGGAAGGAAGGAAGGAAGGAAGGAAGGAAGGAAGGAAGGAAGGAAGGAAGGAAG
>JANHFL010001345.1:0-12651 GCA_032468155.1 Oxyrhabdium leporinum
CCAAGTGCCTCAGTGACTCTCTAAAAGGATGCAAATGACCAGCTGTCTGCAAGGAATATAAATCCTTCCATTTCCCACCGTCCAGTCAGAGCTGAAGAAGCTTTTTGGAAGAGAAGTGAAAGGTCTTCAAAGAAAAAAACAAGAAAGTCCAGTTGCCTCCTGAAAAAGCACCTGTGGGACAACCATGATCTGGATAACTGAGAATCTCCATAGACTGTTCTTTTGCAAATTCTAATCTTCCGTGTAACAGTCCTTTGCTAAATTATTATGACTTTTAATAAACAGACTTTTTTTTCCTATGGGAGTTTTAAATTATTTTGCTTGTTAATTATATTTGTAAATCAGAACTGATGTTCTCCCACAGAGACAATTCTGTGACAATTCTACAATTCTGTTATTCCCATAGTTATGCACCAGAATTACAAAACAGCCTTTCAATTGTTGTTGCATTACTTCAAATATATATGAATACATTAACAGAAGTATAGGTGAAGAGTTATCATTGTTCTTTATTCTGTGTTGGTTATGCTGTATCTAGAATATTGCATACTGCATTTTAGGATAAACTTTAGGACAAATCTGAACAGCAACCCAAAAAAAACAGCATGGAAAGAAACATGTATGAGGAGGTGTTCAATCAGCTTAGTTAGCCAAAAAAACCCAATAGATTATAGAAGATACCAGAACTCCACAGTCCTTTTGAACATTTATATTTTATGATACTGAGAAACAACTACTTATTTCAAAAATTAATGCCAATTAATTTTAAAACAAGATGAAAACAAGTCAGATGAATATTGTTCCTTTCCCTCATTCTGTTATATGCGTGTGTGTATGTGTGATCTGTAATCAGTATAGGTAGCTCTAACTTATTGATTGCAATAAGTATTGGCAATTGCATTGCTAAGCAGTCATAAAGTGAAGCATCACATCACTGCACCCAATTTCCCAGTCAGTTCCAGCTGCAATTGTTAAGTGTGGTGTCGTGTAACCACAATTTGTGTCTTCGTGCTGATTTTCCCATTAACTTTATTTATTGTAAGCTGGCTATGAAAGTCACAAATGGTGATCATGTAACTGTAAAATGCTACAACTGTTGAAAATGTGTGCTGGTTGTAATCATGTGGTCACTAAAATGGATGCAAGTTGAAGGACCGGTGATAAATCTCCTTTTTTAGTACCACTTGAACAGTCACTGAATGAACAGTCAGCAAGTGAGGACTAATTTAATTTAATTTGGTCAAAATGACTTAGATGGACAGGCTTGTTCAAAAATCTTGAGAAATTAAATTTAGCACAATACTTTTATTTTTTATAAATCAGACAATAATTATGGCCTGGTTTTATGACTGCTCATTTTAGATGCGTCAGTCACTGAAGTACTTATAAAACCAAGCCTCTGCATCTATACTGTCTGAAATTTGGAAGGCAATCTATCACTTCAGTAACTTTTAACTGTTGAGAAATAGCTAATGATGCAATATTTCCCCCTATGTATTTCTTTGAAACATGTCCAAAAGATTGCGAAAATTTCTAGCCTCTTGCTTTCAATGTTTATTCAAAAACCTTTTTTTTTAAGTGTAAATTTATACTCTTGAAACTTTAAATGGAACAAAATTGTTTGATAGTTTCATTGCAACATTCATTAGAATGTTCAATTAACTCTTTCAAGGAAGAACTTGTTCCATTATGAAAGATTACAGCTGCCAGGTCAGGAGTACCAAATGCATCAAATGTTTGGAAATATGTCTCATTGTAATAATGAAACAAAATTTGTAAGAATAGCAAAACATATGCTTGTTCTCTGCATTGTTCCATGAGTTCCATGATGTGTTATTGGATATTTTATCAACACACAAACTGGACAACAGCATGGAGTGTTTGTCTGAAACTCCAGTTATTTTTGCAAAACCTGGGTTTTCCCAAACATTCTGGCAACAATCTTCTCATGCCCAGAGAATGCTGTTTTGGCTGCTTAAGGACCCAGTTCAAATAATGTGTTCACTGTAATATACAAGATAAAAAGATTTTTACCGTTCTGCATTTTCCTTGGTGAGATTAACAGCAGCTTCTAATTTATCGATGGCAATGAGCTGACTCTAGGAACAAAAGAGACAAAGCATAATAAAAGCAAACATGAAAACATTTCTCAGACACAGTAGAATGTCCTTGGGAAAAGTAGTTTGAAGTGAGCAATGCTAAATGCAATGTTTTGAAAATGAGCTTTTGTTAATCTGTATCAGGAAAGGATATACTTTTAAAATGCAAACTAGCAAATTTTACCTGGTTATAGCTTTCCATGTGCTTTTTGGTAAAGTTGTACAATGGTATAAACCAAGCTTAAAATAATAAATGTTGATTGTTGGGAACATGCAACATGCTAGGCCATAATCCATGGTTTCCAAATTACTCTAGGTTCATTCATCTTGCTAACCTATTAAATAAGCAAATCACACTAAGCATTATCAGGCTATAATAAACCACTTCCTGGTGTGATCACAAATCTGTTTCTAAGAAGATAAGAAGAGTCATACGGGATCAGGTTAAGGATTCTGATCCAGGATTCTGTTTACACAATCAGCAATCAAGCCCATGAGTTTTATATAGGTCAAGAGGCCTATATTCTATAGCAATCAGGCCAAATTGCTCCTGATTTGGGAGGTAACACAAAGCCAGCTTAATCAGTAAAAAAAGAGGAATTGAAATGGGACTTTGAAGTCAAAGTGGCTCATCTTTCTTCCCCTTGTTCATTTTTGCTCCAAGAAAAAAAGGACAAAGTTAGCATTATTTATAGTTTGGTGTATGGGTTAAGGTACCAGGCTAGAATCTAGGAGACTGTGAATTCTAGTCCTGCCTTGGGCACAAAATCAGTTGGGTGACCTTGGGCTAGTCACTTTCTCTCAACCGTAGGAAGGAGACAATGGCAAACCACTTGCCAAGAAAAACCTTGCCAAGAAAAATTCAGGGACTTGTCCGGTAGTCTCCGAGAATTGGACACAATTGAATGGAAGGAAAAAAAATCTATCTAATGAAATGTCACTTACATGAGGAAGTTTTTTCAGAAGACTTAAACCAATTGCCCCTGAGCCACAGCCAACTTCCAGAATAACAGGACCACGGGTCTCTGGGAAATCCTGAAGGACCTTGCTGCATGCAGAAGTCAATCTCTTCCTGCGTTCTTCATCCAGAATGAGAGAAACCAGTTCCTAGAAGATACAACTATTTATTTATTTACTAAAATTTGTATGCTACCACAGTCATAGATTCTGGTAATTCACAATTATATAAAATCTACAGTCCATAACCAAAACCAAACTATTACACCAATTCCACATAGATTCCAAAGCTGAGAAAGATGGATAGCCTTTTTGCATTTCAGTGCCAAATGGCTGCGCAAGACAGAAAAAAGATAGCAGTTGAAAGTTGTTGGGAAGTGGTGGAGATACTAGGATTTAAAAAAAATAAACCGTGTGTTAAAAGATAAGGGCACTGGTGGAAAAAAATTCACTACAATCAAAATTTCATCTTAAAAGATTCTATCCAATATTGCAGTGCAGCATTTAGGTTTACTCAGAAGCAAGCTCTACACTTCTCTGATAAACACTTGTAGGATTGCTGCCTTTGTTAATAAGAATCACATTTCATAAAAATTTCTTCCTCCCTCCAACAGAATTTGAACTCACGGCTGATACTGGAAGAATAGGTAGTAGCCATGGTAAGAGGACCTTTGCATATCTTTGAGTTGTGTGCCTATTGAGCCATTCTTGGACCAATAGGCTCTGCTCCCTGTCCCTCATGCCCTTGTGACCTCGTTTGGACTATTGCAATGTGTTGCAAATGAGCTCCCTTAAGAGCATTCAGATGTTTCAGCTGATGTTTAGGTCCTGTTGTTCCTGATTCTGGAAGTAACACAGAATCAGCTTTACTACTAGCTGTTTAGTACCTGATTGTTAATAAATTAATACACTTATTTAATACCTTTTTAATGCCTTTCAAACTGACGATCATTGCTAACTTTCTGGAAGCAAATTCAATAATTTAATCACTTTAGGGTTGTAAATGCTATCAGCTGTTCGGCTCATGAAACAGCACTGCTTCAGGGATTACACTGGTCACCAGTGTGCTTCTGGGTGCAATTTAAAGAGCTGATTGTCACCTGTAAAGCCCTTCAATAATTATCCTAGGGCTTGCCTTCTCCCAGCTGTTTCTATCTGTCCAATCTGATCCAGCAGGATGGGCACGTTCTGGATCCCATTAACCATTGAATGTCAGCTGGCAGGACTAGACGTGCCTTCTCGGCCATAGCTCCTGTCCTCTGGAACATTCTCCCTCCAGAGATTAGGATGGCCCTTACCCTGTTGGCCTTTTGGAAGGCCTTGAAGACCTGGTTATGAGCCTGGGCCTGGGATCCTGAGTGTGTGAAGGGCCTTGTTATATGGGGACACTGACAGGTATAATATCTTTTGGCTGCTATTTATATTTAATTTATTTTTTGTATTATTTTAATTGTTTTTATGGTTGTTCACTAGTTTGAAATAGGTGACTATACAAATTGAATAAACAAACAAATAAAAAATGCTTAGGTCTAGTTAAAAAAAAAGCAGTTATTTCTCAATGTTTCTGTATATTTTAAAAATCTGAATCTAACCTTTGTGCACCAGCAAAATCCATAAAGAGCACAAATGTTTGTAGGTCTGTAAACATAACATCGAAAAGGCTTTTCTTTATCTTTGACAACCACCTGTAGTTTGTAAACAATGAACTGGCATGAATATTTATAATGACAGGTGTTTTTTCTTATTTTTGCACTCGGTGCTGAATGACTCAAAAAGCAAACTGTGTACTCATATACCTGACATTCACAAACCCCTCCTCCTCCTCCTCCTCCTCCTCTTCCAGCTAGCAAGCAATACAAAGTAGGTCACAGTGCAGCAGAGGCCACAGAAACCTAGAAGGAAAACTTTCTCATCTCTCCCGGTTACTCAAAGGGAGTAAATGCAATTGTGTGACACAATACGTGACCACTGTGGAAATATTTCAGACTTTGTAAAAGGTAATAAAATAAAGCAGCTGGCACCAATAAGTTCTTGAGAGTGCAATTACACCCTATTATGCTTATTTAAGGGAGTGCTTATCCCCCCCCCACCTCTGCCCTTTTGGCCACCCTGCCCACCGTTGCCATTGCTCTCTTGCCTGTCGACCTTCGTCATCTTCTTCCTCCCACTGCTGATGTGCATCTGGCCTGGCTCTTTGTGAGACCATGCCAGGCCTCAGAAAAGCTGTACATGGCTCCAAAGTCTTGTGCAGTCAGCAGCTGCCTCACAAAGAGTCAGGCGAAATGGGACTCATCAGCAGTGGGAGGAAGAAGTCTGCAAAGGTCAGTTGGGGCAGGCTAGGCAGTGGAGCACAAGGTGGCCAGAGAGATGGTGGTGGAGTATAGGGACAACGGAGCCCACTGTGGCCAAAAGGGCAGAGAAGGGGGTGGAGATAGGTGTGTGTGTGTGTGTGTGTGTGTGTGTGTGTGTGTGAGTTGAGACCGAGGTGAGCTTGGCAAGGCAGGACAAGCATGACGTCTTGCTTGAACAGCTGCAACTGGGACTACTGAAACTGCCATTGCTAAGTGGTGTGACCACACAATGTTTCGGTTAGCAGTGGAAATTCCATTCCCAATTAGGGTTATTAAGCGAAGACTTCCTGTTATTTGCAACCCAGTATAAACTGTCTCTTATAGATAAATTTTAGACTTCCAATAAGGAGACAGATGTTAATACATCATACCACTCAGATTTCAAGATAAAAGATCTGCAAAAGTGTGGCAGGCTAAGAGATGCTTTTGGAACAATCTAGCAAACCATTGTGAACTTTTTTCTAATCAACTCTAGGCAGTTGTAAGCAGTGAAATACTATTTTTAATTAAATCATCAATGAATCCTGTATATGTGTCATTGTATTTGTGTTTTCCACTATTCTCCAATTACTATTGTGAAAACCAAAATAAATTACTAAAAGTAAAAAAGACCAGTTTCTTGTATAATTATCATCACCTCTCCTTTTCTATTGCTTTGGGGGACAATATAAAGCAAACTTTGATCTGCTATTGGTTTCATTGATATTAGTCAAGTTATTAAAGGATCGTAATAATTTTTCCCACTGAAAAATGCCCAAAATATTTTTCTT
This sequence comes from Oxyrhabdium leporinum, assembly GCA_032468155.1. Lineage (NCBI taxonomy): Eukaryota > Metazoa > Chordata > Lepidosauria > Squamata > Cyclocoridae > Oxyrhabdium > Oxyrhabdium leporinum. The sequence goes on from JANHFL010001345.1 coordinate 6,178, forward strand.
TATGTGAATAATTAGAATTTACAAAAAAGCTGGATATTTTGGAGAAAAAGATCACTTTTTTTTTCCTGGGGAAAAAACGCCATTTAAAAAAATATATTCAGTTCTGTTAGAAATTTTGCTAAGATTCAAGGACATGTTTTTACAAAAATAGTCCAATAGCTATCCAATGTTTTTCAGAAAACCTGTAATATCAGAAGTGCATTGCAGTAAACAGAAACTGCAGTGCAGATGGGACACAGCCCAAAGGAGCCAATGTACTAGAAACTGTAGCTGTTTGTTTCCCTCCTCTCCTTATCAAGTAAAATAGTTTGGCCATGAACCAAGAAACCAAACAGTTCCATGACATTTTATATTGTAGAACCCAAGTACACAGATAGAGCAGATATCCGGAAGAAGAAGAAAGAATTCAAGTATTTTAACGATTTTCACCATCAAATGATAAAGGATCCACAAGCAGAGAGGAGGGCAATTACAATGTTACAGAAAACAGCCAAGTAAGTAGGAATCAGGTTTTAATTCTTAGGCATGTCTAGGCATCCTGTCCTCTCCATTTTTCTGCCTGTACTGTTTCTTTCATGCAGAATTTAGACTGGAATTGTAACCATATTTAAGAAAGAATCTAAGACTAGCTCCGTTTTGTGTCTTCTGAAACCCTAAAGATCTGAAAAAGACTTGCTCCAAGCTGTTTCAGGTAAACCTGCTTTCTATCAGCCAGAACCTAATTCCTGTCAAAAAAGTTACCACTGTAATTCACACAAAATTCACCCATCATATTTGGCAAACTACTGATTTTGGTCATTTGTTGTGAAAAAGCTATAGTCCTTTTTGTAAAAAAGACCAAAGTACTCAGAAAGGTTCAGAAAGGTTTTAGAGGCGTATTGTTGCATTTCTCTGAACCAAAGGAACAAAGAACAGGAACAAATGTTTCCTAGAAGAAGAAGTAGGTTGTAAAATAAATATGAACTTTGACCAAACTTACTTTCCTTTTCTCTAAAAAGCGAAGCATCAGTAGGGAAGAAGAAACATACAGCAGGAAGCCTATTAAAACAGCAGAGAAATAATTCCTAGAAGTCAACCCAATAAAATAGCTGTTCTCTGAATTTAAAACCAATCTGCCCCCTGGTGGCCAGGCCTTTTTTTTAAAAAAACAGAAATAAGCACTAACAGGAAAAAGCATACAAAACCCCCCTTTTTCTATGTAGCCCATCACTTTATTCTTTTTTTCAGGGAAAGCAATGTTATAAATAGTAAAAAACAGTAAGCTATATAAATTAAGGGCATTACATCTACCAAAAAAAAGAGGAAACATAGTTTATACTAATATGATTCACTATTTGGAACCAAAGCAGGCAAATACTTCTTGGACCTGTTGTGGGCACCCTTGCTATAGCTGTCGAGAATTCCTTAAAGGAGCTATACCTTCCCTACATGGGCTCATCAAAATACTAGCTGAGTTCAGGAAGCATTAGGGAAACAGTGGTGTGGGCAACACTCACTTTCTAGCAGCAAAGGGCTCCGAGTCTTGCAAAGGAGAAGAGCAGTCATTTTGGAAAACTTCAATAGCATAACAACAGAAGAACAGAGTTGGGAGGGTCTTCTAGTCCAACCCTCTACTTAGTCAGGAAACCCTACATCACTTCAGACAAATGGTTGTCCAATCTCTTCTTAAAAACGTCCAGTGTTGGAGCATTCGCAACCTCTGGAGGCAAGTTGTTCCACTGATTAATTGTTCTCACTGTCAGGAGATTTCTCCTTATTTTTAGGTTGCTTCTCTCCTTGATTAGTTTCCATCCATTGCTTCATATCCTCCCTTCCGGTGTTTTGGAGAATAGGTTGACACTCTCGTCTTTATGAAGATATGAATCCGTAGGTAATGGCTAATCTTACAATAAATACTCACAGCATTGGACTATAATACCATGTTTATTCCTCTAGAAATCCCAAAGGAAACTCTATTGGGTTATTGTTCTTTCCTTATTTGAGGAAAATCCCTCCTTTTCTTCTCAATCTGCACTGGGATATACATTAACTAAGGAAATGAGGAAAATCCTCCATGCACGTAAGCAGCACATTATTAACCATTTTTATTTGGAAGACTCACTGCAAATTTCATCAAGCAAATTGGTAGATTTCTCCCCCCCCCCGCCCCCCAATATTCTCAAGTGTAAAAAAAGTTACAGCCAGCCGATTAGAAAGCAGAAAACAGGCTGTATGTTCTTCTGATAAACAGAAAAAGAAAAGCATTTGTAGCTGCAGTTTCTTTCATCATCTACCACTTAAATGACATTCCTGGAAAAAGACCCACAAGAAAAATCCCTGTTTTGAACTAAGCAAAGTGACCTTGTACAGCCTATGAACTTTGAGTGATTAAAAGACTAGTCAGTCACTCAGCTTGGGCAACAAGATTTATATAAATACCGTGTTGGTGATTCTTGGAAGACACACAGTCATGTAGCTCTCTATTTTGCTATGGGCTGCTTGGGCATTCAGCTTTACTCTTTTTGATCATGATGATTACCAAGATAAACAAATCTAGTTAAATACACTAAACCCAAGATAGAAATACCCAGAATCACGGACCTCATCAACCTCTGCCTCACTACCTACTTTCAGTTTGATGGACAAATATTACCAACAAATCAGAGGCCTCACAGCAAAAGCCGTTATACAGCTTCTAGAAAGCCTCCACTAAAAGTATAGCTCTGGAATGTAGATATGTCATAATAAAAAAGGGAGAACTAGTGAAGACACAGGAAACAATCAATGACATCTTCAAAGGAATAAAGTTCACAACGGGAGAGGAAAATATAACACAGTACTCTTCCTGAATATTCTCATCAGAAAAAAGAAATGATAGCAACTTAGAAATGCAAGTCTATTGAAAAATAATAACCCAAACTTCCACAAGAGGAGCTGTGCAAGAACATTATTCAGACAAATGGACTGCAGCAACACAGAACACCAGAAAAAGTAAACAGACTGCCTATACAACAGCGGTCCCCAATCTTTCCTGATTGGTGGCCCACCTTGGGGGGGGGGAGAGGGGAACCAGGATATGAGTGGTGGGCTGGTGTGCATGTGGGTGCATGCGCAGCTCGACTCACACAAGTGGCAGTCCAGCACACACGAATACGCACAGGCCTGCAAGTTGAGTTCTGTGCGCATGCGCACCAGTCCGCCATTTGTGTGAGTCGAGCTGCATGAGCATGTGCACCGGCCCGCTGCTCACATGAGTTGAGCTGCATGTGCATGTGTGCTGGCCCGCAGCCCGGTTGAGAATAGGCCACAGCCTGTTAGTGGGCCGCAGCCTGGGGGTTGGCGACCCCTGCTATACAATATATCCCAACAAAATGGATACCTGCACTTTATCATAAAGTACCTGACCTCTCAACCCACTATAGCAAAAGCAAAACACAAGCTGTGAAAAATAAAACAGTACCATACATCAAAAACATTTTAGAAACAACTAGCAGTGTCAGGGTTCCAACTAATCAACTCCAACTCAATAAACTCCAAGACAGACAATTCCTCAAAGTTCCATTTTATTAGAGTTGTCATATTGGCGCATCTGGGAAAACCCGAATCTGAGAGTTCTGGGTTTTCCTATCCCAAAAGAGAATTCGAAGATCCATCCCCTGCATCCAATCAATTCTTTGTTCCATTTAGAGACATCCCCACCCAGGTGCAGGGTAACATGTCCTTGATTCATTGAGAAAGAATATTGTTATGTCTACTCATCTACTCCACTTTAAAATCCCCCCTCCCAAATTCCCAGGCACCAAATGTGGCAGCTTGGAAGCTTCCCTGTAAAATATGGTTTCCAAAGCTGACAAACAGACTATGACAATGACACAGCATCTCCTGGTAAATAAACTAACTGACCTCCAAAACAACTTAAACCAGAAGCCCCAGCAGCCCAAAAAGAAACACCCTCCCCAGAAGCCATTACAACATACAGTCTGACTGTAACAGCTGTAATGTAGTACAACTGGGCAGAAGACTGCAGAGTGCATCCATGAACACCACCTAGCAGTTAGAAGACACAATGAAAACGCCTTACTTTCACAATGCACAGACAGACTCACCCATAATTTGAACTGGGAAACTGTGAGCATCCTAGACCAAACTAGATCTAAAAATGCTAGGGAATTTCTGGAAGTGTGGCATTCAAACAAAGCAGCTTTCAATAGATACGTAGAGATAAAACTACTCTTAAAATCTATTCAAAAGAGTCAATTAAAAAATAGTGAAGCAAAAAAATCAGAACAATCCTCTCCAGAGCCTACACCCAGATAGAAAGGGATTAACATCAGACAAACAAGAGAAAACAATACCCTAATCAAGGTACTCTCAGGGAAACACCCCCCCCCCCACTTCTGCCAACACTGGCAGGGCAAGTATATAAACAGGGAGCAAACCCACACTCACCAGGACTGATGATTTTATTTAATCATTAGGTAATGAAATGTCTGCAAGCAAACAACCAAACTCAGAGAAAACCAAGGACTCCACAGATAATTGTTTTTCTCTACACCAGGGGTGCCAAACTCAATTTTGTTGAGGGCCATATCAGGGTTGTTTGACCTCAGGTGGCCAGGGAAGCCAGACCAGAATGATGTCACTCATGTTGGGGGGGCCCTGTGGTGGCCGGAGGGCTCCGCCAGCAAAAATGGAGCTCGGGAGGGCAGCATGCAGCCTGCCCAACTTCCATTTTTGCTGGCAGAGACATCGTGGGCTGGTCCTTCACTGTTTCCAGGGCAGCCCCATGGGCCAGATCTAAGCACTCTGTGTGCCAGATCCGGCCCCCAGGCCTTGAGTTTGACACCCCCGCTCTCCACAAACAATAAACTGAGTCAGTAATATAGAAGCATATTTTAAAAGAATGTTAAAATAGGACTTATTTAGAGAATTTCAAGTGTTAAAGTAGCTGTAGTAATCCAGGAAGATAAATGAAGAAATATCTGGTTCTAACATTATGCTTTTCAGACTGCCAGTCTCTGTTACCCATTACATTAAATGTATATTTTATTGGTAAGAAGATCATTCAAAGACCAGTACGGTGTAACTAACTGATAACAAACTGACAAATCCCACACATTCAAGTCCATTTAGGAATTTGAGCAAAGAGACGGAGAAAGACAGAGGATCATCTAAAATTAAGGTATGAAAAAAGAAGCCCATTGCTGTGTTTTGCTTTGAAATTAGCCCCACATGATATTTATGTTGGCAAATATAAAGATAGAACATGACAGTGTACTTAACTACAAACCAGGCTGGCCTAGGTAGATTTCAAAATAGTGAGACTACTCTTTTGTTTTCCCCATGACTGCTTGCATCACACACTTATTTAAAAACTGGGTGGGCAGGCTGCAGCTCTGTGACAATGAAAGCCTGGCATAAAAAGTAACATTATGATGGTCAGTTTTGGGTTGGGCTATTACTTGTAAGCTCCTTTTGCAAAGGAAGATTTGGCATCCAGATTATTAAGGGATGTACTGAGGTTCGGATCTTTTGTTAGAATCTGGGATCTATAAGGGATCACAAAATAATCCTTCATCATCATGTTCCATAGCAAGGCAGAAACTATCCTTGCCCAATTGATAAACTGTTGTTTTCCAACCTAGAAAACCACAGGAACTGGAAACTTTTAGTTGTTGCTTTTTGGTAAACTTTCACACTCTAGATATCAGGTTTGTGAAAAAAGTGAGAAAGTCAAGAGAAAAATTGCATCACAGGAGATAGGAAAATGGCAATTAAACTTATTTTGAAGTTTCTTTCAAGTCATCAGACAATGGGACTGACATACAAATGTAAAATTCCTATGCTTCTGAGAAGGCAGAGTCAAGAAGAACATCCTATTCCTGTTTAGGTCCCCTGAAGCTGGCTAATCACCATTGTGCATCCTTCAAAACAAAAGGTTGCAGGCACTTGTATGCATGTAGACACAGCTGCAGTTTTTGCTTTCTAATAACTTGCCTCTGTTTCTGGCCGAGGAATGAAAACTGGAGGCTTCATCTTGAGTGTCAGATCTTGGAAATCCCATTCACCAAGAACATACTGTACTGGCATCCTGGAATAGAAGATGAATTGTGTGATACTTTTCTCCAAAGTTGTGCAAGATGTTATTATCACATTTAATTCACCATCACAAACTGCAAACTAAAACACAAACTGCACTGGCAGTCCTTTCCCCCCATGAATGAAATGAGAAGCAAGAACATTCAGTACTACTAGAGAGCGTTTATCATACATAATTTCTAAATGTACCTTGATGTCATTAAGAAGCTCTTTTACTTCTGAAGCAAAAATATTATCACCAGTTTCCCACAAGAGCTTATCCATTAATCTGTTAATTATTTAATTACAACATGGTTTTACTCCACTTTTAGAGACTACAGGGTTTCTCACAAAACACGACCCACCCCAATAATAAGCCCAACCCTACTTTTTGGGGGGTGGGCCTAATTTTGCCCT
>JANHFL010001345.1:29738-42286 GCA_032468155.1 Oxyrhabdium leporinum
ATTTGAACCGCTAGATTGAATCAGCAGAAGTGGCCTGCAGTTCAACACTCTAACCACTGCGCCACCTAGGCTCATGGAAGGAAGTATGCAGTGGGTTACCCCAAGGCTCTCTCTTAGGCCCAATACTCTTCAATATCTTCAACAATGAATTACATCAGGGGATAGATGGAAAACTCATCGAATTTGCAGACAACCCCAAGCTGGCAGGAATAGCCAACACTCCAGAAGATAGGTTTAAGATATAGAAAGATCCTGACAGTTTTGAACATTAGTCCCTATCTAACAAAATGAAATTCAGTCATGAAAAAAGTAAGGCTCTACATTTAGGCAAGAAAAACCAAATGCACAGGTATAGTATAGGTGGTACCTGGCTCAATAGTAGCATTTGTGAGACAAATCTTGGAGTCCTAGTGGACAATCACTTAAATATGAGCCAATAGTATGCTGGAGCTGCCAAAAAACCAATGCAGTCCTAGACTGCATTAACAGAGGGATAGAATCAAGATCAAGTGTTAATACCACTTTATTAAATCTTGGTAAAACCACATTTCGAATGCTGCATCCAGTTTTGGCTGCCACAATGCAAAAATAATGTTGAGACTCTGGAGGGAATGCAGAGAAGAGCAACAAAGATGATTAGGGGACTGGGGGCTAAAGCATATGAAGAAGGGTTGCAGGAATTGGGTATGCCTAATTTATTGAAAAGAAGGACTAGGGGTGACATGATAGCAGTGTTCCGATATCTCAGAGGCTGCCACAAAGAAGAGGGGAGTCAACCTATTCTCCAAAGCAGCAGAAGTTAGGACAAGAAACAATGGATGGAAACTAATCAAGAAGAGAACCAACCTAGAACTAAGGAGAAATTTCCTGACAGTTAGAACAATTAATCAGTGGAACAACTTGTCTCCAGAAGTTGTGAATGCTCCAACACTGGACGTTTTTAAGAAGAGATTGTGTAACCATCTGTCTGAAATGGTATAGGGTTTTCTACCTGAGCAAGGGGTTGAATTAGAAGACCTCCAAGGTCCCTTCCAACTCTGTTATTCTGTCTTCTATTCTGTATTTATTGGTTGAGCATAGGATTGTGACTTAGTTCAAATCCTGGCATTAAATTAGACCCTCAAACATAATTTATTTAGAAAGAGAAAAGCATCCATTAGTCCAGGAAAAGGGATGGAAAAGATCAATGCAGCAGGACTTTTGAACGGAAGAATGGAATTACATTATCAGTGTTGAGGTTATGAACTAGGAAATCCCCAGCTGACTTTTCATCTTGGTCATACATAAATACGCTTGACTTTAGGGAAAGAGTCTTCTCCTGAGGTTTGCATCTGTGGTGTAGATACAGAAATGTTTACTGTTCAGTGCAAGATAATTTGGGAGGCAAATTATCCCCTTTCTCTCTCTCTTTCTATGCCTAGGCATTAGTCAAGAAGAACTTCGTTTCAGAAGAGCCATTGAAGGTAACAAGTGAAAAAAACCTTTCCCATCTTGAGAGAAGAAGAAAAATGATGAGTTCATAACTGAAAAAGAACACTGTGGTTGAAACCATCGTACAAACAAACAAATGAAAAAGAAATAAAGCACTCTGGTTCAAGATGAATTACAGAACACCCACTGTAAGCAATCTGTACTTCAGTGGCACTGCCAGGCCTGAGACAGGCCATGAGACAACTGTTGATGAGACTGGATCAGAAACTATTGCAATGACACTTGAACCTAGCAGCTTTATCAGCACCAAAAGTCCAGATGTGGTCAGCAATGGCCCAGTCATGGAGACCATGCTGTTGTCCTTTGGCATCATTACTGTTATTGGGTTGGCGGTAGCAGTGGTAAGACTTGGGACTATGTTTGGGAATGTAACTACCAGATTTTATGCCAATTGAGCTTAACTGCTTGAGTTTAAGGCTGCAAAAAAAATTCCTGTAAAAGGAATCTGGTCCTTGCTTTAACAAAAAATTGTAGTCCCCTTGCAACAATTGTTAAACTAATACATGATTTAGATCAGTTCCACAAGCTTTCTGGATTTGTAGACTGGCAGGGGGAGGAGAAGGGATGGTTCCACAAAAGTGGCTGGCAACTGACTGTGCGGGGGAGCAGCAGGCATGCACACTGCTCACACAAATGGAGCATGTGTGCGCACACTTGTCCACTGCTTGTGCAAGCGGGGATGCCTGCGCGCCCATGCATTTTCACCTGCTGTTTTTGTGGCCTGATTCTGAATGACTCATGGCCCAGTAGTGGGCCGCAGCTTGTGAGTTGGGGACCCCTGATATAGATAAACAGATATAGCCACAAACAGATGTACCGATCATTAGACTTGCTTTCACCTGTATTCTCCTACTCGGAATTGACTTGGTGGTCCCTACTCACGTCCTTGTCAATAAAATCTGTAAAAAGAGGCAGAGACTTTCTTGTGGTGGCTCCATTTTAAGAAAGGATATGCTGGATTGTGATTACAGTCTTAATTTGTAGGTGCCAGTGATTCAATACAGCTGTTTTCATCAGCTGTTTTAGATTGTTATCATTTTATCTTGTAACTGTTGTGAGAAAGCCTATTCCAAAAGGCAGTAAAATTATGTTGAATGATTTTAGCTATTCAGTAGAATACACTTATCTTAAGATTCTAAATAGTTCCTTCACTCTCATTAAGAATAAGAACTGGGTGAGAGCAACATTCTTCCCAGCATGCAAGTCTACTATACATAATCACCCCCCCAATTAATTGCTTTAAAGCGAGCCAGATGTATTAAGTGTGGGTAAAATCCAAGTACTAGTCCCTTGTCCACCACAGAAACTGGGTGACTTTGGCCAGTCATTCTTTCTCAACCCACCCTACTTTGCAAAGTTGCTGTAGTAGTACAGGAAGGCTGATATAAATCTAATAAATCAATTCATATGTTTTCCCAAATCTTACTGCTTTTTTCATAAATTTGTGCACATGTATTTATTTCTTACTTTTACATTCTTTCTGTTCAAGAGCAAAAAGCAACATATATAGCCCTTCTTCCTCTGACTTTCCCCCACACAATAACCTTTTGAGGTGGATTGTGCTGAGAGACAGTGATTGACTCAAAGTCACCCCGTGAGCTCCATGGCTAAGGGCACATGAGATCCAAAGCTGGTCTAGCCTCTTAACAACTACACAACTTTTCCCTTTTCAAGTACACATTACAATTATTCAATCCAAAGGCTCCTGCTGAAAAAAATGCTTTTCTAATGTTTTTCTAATTTCCCCCCCTACCCCCAGGTTTTGTATATTCGGAAGAGGAAACGGTAAGTGTTCTGTAAATATGAGTTAAGCCGTTTCTTTATCTTTTGCTAGTGTTTGTTTTGCAGAAATCTCCCTCCAAAATCTTCATATTTGAAACAACAGAGACTGTTGTTTTTTTCTTCCCAACTTTAAAAGTAACAATGCATTGATGTATGCATATGATATAGGGTCTTTGCTCAGGAGATTTGGTTCCAAAATAGTTACTGAGTAAAACCTGGAAAGTTTAAATGTTCTCTTGGTTTGGGGCTTATGCAGTGGAACTCACTCTTTTTCTCTCTCTCTTATTTCCCGAGTAGACTGGAAAAGTTACGACACCAGCTGATGCCCATGTACAATTTTGATCCTGCAGAAGAGCAAGATGAGCTAGAGCAAGAACTGCTGGAGCATGGCAGAGATGCCGCTTCTGTTCAAGCTGCCCAAAGCAAGGTAAATACATTTTCTTCCCATCGATGAAACCTCTAAGGCAATTTCTCCTACTCTCAAATTGGGAGATTGGTGTGTGGCCCAAAAGACTGCCAAAATCAATCGGAATAAAGCTGGAAGGGACCTTTGAGATCTTCTAAGACCCTGTACAATTTGAGACAAGTGGCTATCCAATTTCTTCTTAAAAACCTCCACTGATGGAGCGCCGTCAACTTCTGGAGACAAGCTGTTCCACTGGTTAATTGTTTTCACTGTTAGAAAGTTTCTCCTTCGTTCCAGGTTGCTTCTCTCCTTGATTAGTTTCCATCCATTGTTTCTTGCCTTGCCTTCTGGTGCTTTGAAAAAATAAGTTGACCCCCTCTTCTTTGTGGCAGCCCCTCAAATACCGAAATGCTGGAATACTGCTATCATGTCACCCCTAGCCCTTTTCTCTAGACTAGACATACCCAGTTCCTGAATCCATTCTTCATATGTTTTAGTCTCCAGGACTTTAATCATCCTGCTTGCTCTTTTTCCATCTTTTTTGTAATGCGGCTACCAAAACTGGATGCTGTATTCCAAGTGTGGTCTTACTAAGGTTTTATTTATGATGAAATTATACTTTGGAATATGATAGAAAGAGACAATTAGCAAACACGTGACTGGAGAGTAGCCATATCTTTGATTGTAATTGTTCAAATATAAATCAAATTAGATTCTGGTGTTCTTTTTTCCCCTGACCCTTCCTTCCATTCACTTTTCAAATTCAGCCCCTGACGAACTATTTAAAGAACAAGTATGGCCCTCAGCCTGAAAAAATTGTGTGGTATTGTTTTATCAGATATATTGATTTTCAGCTTTCATAAATACCTGCCTGTATAAGCACTGAACCATTCCAGCAGGCTGAAATTATGAGAGTTGAAAAGCTATACACCTGGAAGACTAGTCTGAGAGGATACTTGTAGGCTAGATGATGGTGAGATTCTCTCTCCTAGGCTTGAAGCTATAGCTATTCTCATATTGCCAGTTTTAGAATTAAGTTCTTTTTCTAAATCAAAATATGGTAATATAATCTAAATAATTTATCTCACATCTACAAACCTTGAAACGTTTGTGTTGGAAGGAACTTCTTTCATTCAGTATATCTATTCTTCTGAGGGCAGAAAAAAATGTGGAAATGTCCTACTCATTACACACAACAATTCTACTTTGAAGAGTGGATATCCTGGGAAGATTTCAGTATTAAAACTGTTCATGGCCAGAATATTAGAGGGTTTACTACCTAATTCTGAAGAAATGGAAAGGCAGTAACAGAAAGCCAGAAGCTTAGTTAATTTCCATTAGAACATGTAAGCTGAACCTCCAGATGTTGCTGAACTCCAACTTCCAGGAGATCACTCTGGTATGACCGAGCTACGAGGAGTAAGAGTTGAAGGTCTGCAACATCTGAAGGGCCATAGATTCCTCAGTGATCCCAAAGAGCAAATATTGGAGGACTACACTTTGGAACAAAAGGTTGCCTTCAGTAGCCTTGGAGTCAAAAACATCTGCTTCCTCTTATTTCATGTGAAATGCTGCTGTGATATAAAGGGTTGATATTGGTATCCTAAAAGAAGAATGGAGATAAGAGGAGAGAACTGCTACTTCATTAGGAAATAAACAATAATTTATTATAATATATAATATATTAATATATAATATAATCAGATATCAGTGTTTCCAGATTCTGGGACCTCCTCTATGGAGAGTCATACTAGAGTCTAAATAGATCTTCTGGAAATCTCTGTGTAACACTCTGTCTCTCCCTCCCCCACTTCCTCCCTCCCTCCCTCTCTTCTTTATCCTTTGTTGTAAAGCTTCAAAACCATGAATTTAGAGCTTTATTTATGGAAAACACTCAGTTATTGATTCAGATAAATATATGAAATTTAATAGTAATCAATAAACTGGGTCTACATAATACCACTAAAACTAACCAAGATGAGCATGTTGTATCAATATAGCACAATGAAGTCTCAACTTGACTTTGTTAAGCATTTGTGAGCAACCTAGCTTCTTAACATTTGTTAGAATGATTCCTTCTTACTAAGGGAGTGAAAGATGAATTGCAAGTTGTTTTTTATGACATTGGGTTACAATGGCAATTGGGATACTATCTAAGGTTGTAAAGTGTGACATCACATGAACATATTATTTGGTGATGGCAATCCTGGTAATCCCAGTTGCCATCATAATCATAGGACCATGAGGAACATTAAGCAAGGACCTCACATGACCACAATGTGGGAAGAAGCAGCAATCCCAGACAAGCAGGTGAGAGTTAACAAGTGGGTGGGTGAATAGGACAGGCGGATGCTGCAGGAGGAGTTAGTGTGTGGGTTGCTGGGTGGGTGCCGTGGGAAGGTGTTACGGAATGCAGGTGGGTGGGTGGGTTGGTGAGTGCTATGGGCAGATGCTACAGAGCAGATCTGTGTAAGTCCTTTTTATTTAGCATTGATTTAACTGAATGGTCGCTGAACTAGTCATAACTTGAAAAATATCTGTACTTACATAATGCTAAAAGGCATCTTTATAAAAATATAGCATATACTTTTGTCAACAGGATTTTTATTCCCATGTTTTATTTCTTTCAACCCAGTAGTGGCATGTTTATTAAGGTCCAATACTTTGCTATTTTGGGAGAATCGTATGGAAATGAAATATTCATGTATTTCTTGTAAATTTGTTTTCCTCTCTTCCTCCCCATTTTCTTAAATCTTGTTATAGGCAAATCAAGGTGTTCTCCAGAGACCCAGTCGTCTTGTGTTCACAGATGTTGCGAATGCCATCAGTGCATGAAGAATGCTTCCTCTACATGAGATACAGGAAGACGACACCAGCCAGTTAGCAAGCTACTCTGGGTAGTGACTATCAATTCTTGCTGGTGGAAAGAGGCCAAGAACCAAGACTGCCAGTGATCCTGTTGCCAAGAAACTGCCCCTTGCTGCAGAGTTCGATTGGCAATGTTGCAGGTACCAAGTAATGTATGATAGAAGATGAGAGGTTATTTATAGATACAATGATTGGAATGAATATAGTAGCAGGCTTTGGAAATAATAGCATCAATTCCTAAGGCCTTCCTTCTGTGAGATATTGACAAAGGTATCTAGAGTTTGAGACTGCAGATTCAGCGAGGCCATACTATGCAGTAGACCCAAAATATGATCTTGTTGGTTTAACTCCTAGGAACCTGGAATGTATTAAGTTGTCAACATATATCATCAGTGTCATCCCATCTCATGTTCTCTGGTGCAGTAAAAGCTGCTCTTCGGTATAATCATAAGAGTTAGTTGTTGTCTTTCCATTAGATTTCTACAATGTAAGCTGGTTCTTTGAGGAGGGATAACCTGGAATGAAGGCACTGCTAATAATAACCTCTGTGTCTTATGGAGGCAGGTAAACCTCACAGGGCATAAGGATCACCTCTTCTAACACTAATTCTTACTATAGGGGAAGAATCTTAGAAATAAGAAGAATGAAACTAACTTGTAAATCCCTACATGATTCACTCCAGTCAGCATTGGCTGAAATGAAATTTTTTAAAAAATGAAATGAAATCGTATTTGGAAAAATAGTGCTATATATGCATGTTCTTGCATATATTAAATAATCAGAAATCCCCACATCTCCATATAGAATGGGCTAATAACTCATTTGAAATCCATGGGAAAGTCTCAATACATTTTAACCTTGGCAAGAAGAGTAGTTCTAAATGGAGGAAATAACACACTTGTTTTACAATTTAAGGAAAAAATGCATCTGCCTACCTAGCTTATTTGTTTATTAGATAAACTGGGATACCATCACTATGGTTAAGATCATTTATTTTGCTTATCCCATTTGCAGCTGGGTAGAATGTTGAGTTACTTATTTATTAAGCTAATTTATTTTCTTCTCGTCACTAAAAATGATTATTTATTTATTTTATTTATTTATTTGAGTTCAGTAGCTGCCCAGCTCAACAAGTGACTCTGGGCAGCATACCATTTACAAGAAATTTGGGCACAGAATTTGGATTTTGTTTTGTTCCAGTTTGGAAACGGGAAGCAGGGGGAGTTGGGAATTGCGTGCAAGGGAGAAAGGCCAGCAAACGATAATTGAACAGATGCCAAGAAGCCTGTGCTAAGCAAAGGCCTTTGTTAAAAAAAGCTTTGCAGTTTTTTTAATGGATTAGTGAAAACAGTTGGGAACAAGTTTCATTTACATTTATCTAAACCCCAGTGATGGCATAGATCCTCAGAAATCTGCAGGAGCAACCAGCCTCTGTGTTATATTTTGCTTTGTGGCATGATGGCCACTCTTCCTGTTTCTGAACCTGACTCTTATATTTATGTTTACATTGGATTTCTATCCTGTCTTTCTATTGCTTTGTCCTGGAAGGCAAACAAAAGAGCCATTACAATAAAGGGCTACAATAAATCAATAAAAAAGGCGGGGGGGGAAGCAAGCTAGGACACACAAGAAATCACTGTAGAGAAAATAATTCCTGATGAAAAATTGGAAGGCTGGGTGAACAGTTACAGCCTAATTATGTGTTCAGTGTACAAAGAAAAATACAAAATTTCAGATCTGACAAGTCAACTTCCCCTCCTGTTAATCATTCCTGCTGTGAAAACTAATGTTAAATATCTATGCATGTTTATCTATTGTAGTTTTGGTGAAAAGTAGAGTGGGGGGAGCTCATTCCCCCTCTCCTCCTTGCAAACAATCAGATCATGGATACTTTGGAGTATCTTGTCTTTCAGAGCCCGGGCAGGGGTTATATGCATGATATAAAGCCATTTGCTTTGGCAGTTGCTAAAAGAAACCACTTGGTGAAGAATCTGTAAGGATAACAGGCCACAATAATGGGTTCTAGCTACAAGAGGTAAATGAAAAACAGTACGAAGAAGAGTGTTGGTGGGCACTCACATCCTTTCCAACAGATTTTGGAACCCAATCACAACCCCCTGGCAGAATGCTTACATTTGTCGGCTGTTAATCAAGGCAGAAGAAAGTGCAGATTAAGTACAAATGGGATTTCATGCAGTGATGCAATATGTCTTTGTGTCTCTGTGTGTTTTGCTGACTGTTCTTTTTCGTGTTCTCAAGATAGTAAACTATCTGCCATCTCTTTTCAAAAGGAACATTTTTGAAATGTTTCTCAATCCAGTTCTTCCCTAAATTGTGTGGGAAATCACACAAGACCAGATCTGTATGATGTATGCATAACTTTTGGCTGTCACACCAATGAGTTAATGGCATGATATATGTGGTGCGGGTATCTCTATATATCAATGCTATTGCTGTCCTGTCACCTAATTTTTTTTTCTGTGCATGCATTTTGACAGAAGTGATTTTCTCTGCAACCACAGAGCAATTCAGCAGAAGTTTATTGTACCGTACATGTGGATAGCTGTGTTAAAACAGTGATTAACTCCACAAAATATACCTCTTAACTAAGTTAGCTCCTCCCCCTCCCCAGGCTTCTTCCGCTTTAAAGATAGTGATCACACATAAGAAGGAGGGTGTGATAAAACCTTCCTAAGCCAAAACAAGTTCTTTAAGAGCAATCGCACAGATACGAGTAACAATTTCTTCTGTCCACTACTGTTCATTCTTAAAAAAAAAATTAAAAGGACTTCAAAGGACCCAGATGAATCTACATTCCTCAAATGACATGAATTCAGTTTCCACAACTCAAATCAATAAGCCAGAACCCAGTCTTTGTACAATTTTGCAGACAATGCCTGGGGAAATTGTGAGCTTCTAGGTATTGATGGATTCCAGTTCCCCTTGTCCCTGCCCACTGGCTTGGGCTGATGAGTCTTTGAGTCTAAATGTCTCAGGAGATTGTAGTTCCTCAACACTGTTATAGAGAAGCTGCTGGTAAAAAAAAAGTATATCAAAGGAGAAATCCTTATTTTGGGCAGCCATAAAATAAATTTATTCCACTGACCACAGTGCAGTTTCTGCTCCACCATGCATACCTGCACTAGATCCTGCTGTTTGGAGACCTTTTAGTTTGCATTCCAATTAGTTGATTGCTGATATTGCAAATGAAACTTTTGGCCAGTTTCTTTACAGGCACTATTGTAGCTATGCCAATTCTTTACAAGCTCTCTGCCAGCCATCTCTAAACTTACAGCTGTCAGATATGGTGGAAATACAACTCCCTAGAAATTGTGGGAGTTTCTGCCCCAAAATAATTGATGTGCTCCAGGTTGTCAAAGGCTGTAC
This sequence comes from Oxyrhabdium leporinum, assembly GCA_032468155.1. NCBI lineage: Eukaryota > Metazoa > Chordata > Lepidosauria > Squamata > Cyclocoridae > Oxyrhabdium > Oxyrhabdium leporinum. The sequence continues at coordinate 39,673 of JANHFL010001345.1, forward strand.
TGTGGTTTGCAATGCTACCCCTCTGGTCTAAATAAGATCAGGTTTATTTTCTTCTGATTTCTGTTTCTCAGTGGCAGCATTGTCTCTTTCAGTCGCTATCCTTAGCAATGCAAAAGATGCAAAAAACAAAACTGGAAAATACATTTTTGTAAATGCAGCAAGATGTTCGATGAAGTGCCATTAATGGAAATCCTTCAGTTCTCAGACACTTTAAATCATAGAGGCTGAATGATTAATTTACTGAGTATTTGGTATAAACCTGCACTTTGGTCCACAGATTATTTCTATGATTCAGTAAGTCCGTATGAATGAATATGAGTAGAGAAAGGGCTGTTCCCTTTGCTCAGCAAACTTCATTCTGTGTTGCAGCCTCTCTGACTGTGTTGTATCACTGATGACTAAGAGAGGAATGCAGAGATTTTGTCAGGGTTCTTCTACCACAGTATTCTAATGCAATAGTCCTTTCTAACATGTACTCGGATAACTGTTACAATATGTTCTTGTATTTGAGATGTTATTAAAATATTTATGTGAAATCAAGAATTTTATTGGACCCACCTTCATTTTGGTTGATCCTACAAACGTTCATTCAGGAAGAGGGCACAATTGTTTTGTCTGAGGCATAATCGTTTTTTTCATAACACTGAAAACCATAACATACAGCAGAATGTCACAAGCTAGCAGAAAGGCACATCCTTCCTTTTCTCCTATGCCTTTGTGGTACTACCAGAGGGGTAAAAAGTACCTCTCCAGAAGTTCAAATCCCCTCAATCCTAACCAGCATGGTCAATAGGGATTGTTGTGCAACAGCCTCTGAAAGTCCATACGCTGCTTTATTTTTGCCCTAAAAGTGAGAAAGACATTCTGATCCCAGTAGGCCACAACAAGCAAAAATGAGTTGGGGTCTTTTCCTGGTTCCACTGCTTCCTGAGAGAGAAAAATGAGAACCATTTGATGGGCCCACTTTGGTGCAAAAATATTAGCCCTGCCAGGTGGGATAGTTCCAGGTGGTATTGCATTGGGGAAGGTTGCTACGGATATACAAAGAACATACTATTCCATTTGCCAGCTGCCTTGTCTTGGTGACACAATTGCATTTTACAATTTTAAATAGTAAGAACTAATTGCAAACTTTCCTGTCAGTTTCAGAAAGCTGTCTCCCCATTTTGCTCCTCATTCACATTTTATAAGCCTTCCTCATCTAGTGCCTTACAGTATACAGTTGTTGAACTTTGGGTTCCATCAAACATTTGGGGAGTCTGATTGTTTAAAGCCAAAGATAGACGGAATATGCTATGACATGATGCTTTTAATAGTTAAATCAGTCAAAGCTTGGCTGTTATATGCAAATAGTCTGCCTCCTAACTTGTTTATCACAATTTGTGGGAAAGTACAAAGTTAGAGAACTGGGAACCAAAAGGTGCTGTTGGAGATACAGATTTATTAATAATAAAATCAAAGAATACTTCCCAAGGCATAATCTTTTTTTAACATATGAGGATCAGTTATCAAAAACCGTCTTCAATCCTCAGATGAAACAGGTTTCAGTGTCTCTTGCATTATTGTAGTCAGTTATCTTTTGAATATATGAAGCCACTTATCTTAACTGCTTTCTGCCACCTGTATTTCAAAGTGTTCAACTTCAGAAGCCCGTCCAGGGTTCTTCAGATGTTAGGGCTTCAGTTCTGGCTGAGCTGAAAAACTTGGGATGTGAATGCTGATAAAGCATTCCCATTTTAAAAATAAAAGCATCAATCTATTTAACTTCAGCTGCAAGATGCATAAAATGGTGCATGTAAATCACTCACAGGTGCAGACATTTAAAGAAACAAATTCATATTTTTGGTTTTCTTTTGTTTTGTGCAATTTATAAACTAGTTACAGAGGCAAGTTCTATTTTGGGGCTGGATAAGATACCAAAAGATGCAAAGAAGGGAAATAGAAAATGAATCAAGGTAATTTATCTTCTTTTTATTATACAAAAACTTGGGGTTCAGGGTCATCCAGTGCAATTTCTTAGTAGTAGACTCACAGGCTTCTCTTGTAAGAGTCCACATTGTTGCGTATTGCATTATTCCCTTTTTTCCCCCTCACAGGAACTGTTGAATATTGACCCCCGAAATCCAAAACTCTTTAATACCTAATCCTAAACCGCAATGCTTCACATACATAATTTTTTTTTATATCCTCTGCCAGAAAATGGCCACTAAAGCAAAACCTTTAAAGGAGAAAAGACAAATATCTGGAAAACAAATATCTTAGTGCTATATAGGCTGTAATTTCACATCTCTGAAAGAATGAAGCCCGGCAAGATCTTGAACTTATGATGCTCCTGCTATTTTGCTATTGGTACTCAGTGCCCACAATGACAAAAAAAAATAATTAAAAAATACAGGTATTGGATGACCTAAAGTTCTCCAGCACTATTCCTTTGCATAGCACGCATTGAATGAGAACCATTGATTCATGATTTGGTCATTACCAGTGGTGAAATCGAAAATTATCCACTACTGGTTCTGTGGCCGTGGCTTGGTGGCCGTGGCTTGGTGGGCATGGCTTGATCATGTGACTGGGTGGAAATTGTGTTTATACAACAGTGGAAAAACAAAGAGAT
>JANHFL010001345.1:53790-69775 GCA_032468155.1 Oxyrhabdium leporinum
TGGACTGGACTGGACTGGACTAGAATAGAATAGAATAGAATAGAATAGAATAGAATAGAATAGAATAGAATAGAATAGAATAGAATAGAATAACATAACTTTATTGTCACTTTGAATGTATACATTATGCATACATTAAAATGAAATTTTGTTGCATAGAGCTCTTAAAGGGTCACCACCTCCAATTTTATACTATGTAAACACGGCAAGATAAATAAATACAACATTATGTATGTACCCACATATATTATATGACACAGAGAAACAACACGGTCTAGTTTGGATGTATACATGTACATGGCGAGAAAAACGAATCTTGCAAGTTTACCAGACAGGACTTACTTCAGGATTAGTAACACAGCTGAGGCATGGCAATCCACTGTGCTGTACAAATCAGCTGAGTGGATATAGGACTGGAAAGGCCAGGATTGGGTGGGCAGGACCAGCTGACCGTCAGAGCTACCGGTTCGGCCTCCAGCTGATTGTCGGAGATACTGGTTCACTTGAACCGGTCCAAACCGGTAGGATTCCACCTCTGATTGACCAACAAAATTGCATTCGATAAAACAAACAACACAAAACTATCCCCTAACCACAACTATTATTGCCAAACCATTTGTGAGTGAAGCTTATACGTAATGTAGCAAAATTTTGCTACTTTTAGAAAAATAAATTGATTACAGGTAGTCTTTGACTTACAACCACAATTGAGCCCAAAATATCAGTTGCTAAGTGAGACAATTGTTAAGTGAGTGTTGCTCATTTTATGACCTTCCTTGCCACCATTTTTAAGTGAATTGCTACACTTGTTAAAGTAGTAACATGGTCGTTAAGTGAATCTGGTGTCCCCCATTGACTTTGTTTGTCAGAAGGTTGCAAAAGGGGATCACGTGAGCCCGAGACACAGCAAGCATCATAAATATGAGTCAGTTGCAAAGCATCTGAATTTTGATCACGTGACCATGGGGATGCTGTAATTGTTGTGTGAAAAACAGTCAAAAGTCACTTTTTTTGAGTGATGTTGTCACTTCTCTTTGCACTGAACAAACTGTTGTAAGTTGAGGACGACCTGTATTGAACAAATAAAAAGTATAAGAGTGATCCAGAAATTTAAATATCCATAAGGGTGGTGAATGTTCCTGTAGAACTGGTGATGCAGAAGAACACGAATAGCAGTAGCAATAGCACTTAGATTTATATGCCGCTTTACAGCCCTCTCTAAGCGATTTACAGAGTCAGCCTCTCGCCCCCAACAATCTGGGCCTTCATTTTACCGACCTCAGAAAGATGGAAGGCTGAGTTCAACCTTGAGCCTGGTGAGATTCGATCTGCCAAATTGCAGGCAGCCGGCAGTCAGCAGAAGTAGCCTGCAGTACTGCATTCTACTGCACTGGTTAATTGGTTTTAGTCTAATTTCTTTGTTTTGATTGTTGTGAGCCACCCAGAATTGTTGGAAGTCAGATGGCATACTTTAACCAATTATTAATATTAATAACTATTACTGGATGTATTAGTCAAGTAACTCTTTGAAGGTCTCACAATGTCTGAAAAGAATCCTAACATAAAGGAGCTGTAGCAGTGGCAGCTCCATGTGATGAAAGAGAAAGATAAAGAAAACAAGTAGAAGATTTCAAAATTGATAGTAGCAGTCATCATCACTGTTGGAATCAGAGTACAAAACAATCACTGTTCAACTGAAAAGTGATATTCTCAATGGCAAAAGAGGATATGTGACATTAGACAGAAAAGGTCAAGGAATAATTAGAAGAAATGGGCAAAGAATAACTGGAGAATGATAGATAGATGGTCATTAGGTTATATTTAAAGCAGTAGTATTGTCATATGAGAGCCTGTTTGGTATAGTGGTTAAGGCATTAGGCTAGAAAGTGGTAGATCATGAGATCTAGTCCTTCCTTAGGTGCAAAGCCAGCTAGGTGCCTTGGGTCAGTCATTCTCTCTCAGTGCTAGGCAGGAGGCAAGCGCAAACCACTTCTGAAAAACCTAGTCAAGAAAATCATAGAGACTAGTCTAGGTAATTGCTAGGAATCAAAAACTGATTCAAAGACTCAGAAAACAAACAGAAAATCTGGCATATAATAAAGGGAAACTTTTAAATTATACTTGTATATGTGATTTTTGTTTTGGGGTCTAAAGACCTATCAGTCCCTTTCCTCTTATCAGAAAGTACAGAAGATTGGAGTAGAGCAGGCCAATGTGATTGTTCTTACCATCTGTCCACAACCAGCACTCCCCTTCTTGCTTCCCTTTGGCCGCCCACGTGGTTTCTTTGGGGGCAGAGGTCCAGTTGGATCCTTTTTGGATGGAAAAGTGGGGAGGGTTATTATGAAAGAGAAGGACAGCTATCTATGTCTTATTTTTCTCTGTAAGTAATTACAGAGAATATTACAAGATAAAATCTAGTGTTATACCAGATGAAATGAATATAACCTCCAGAACATAAACCCAGAGTCTTGTGGTGGCAGAACTGAACAGGTTTCCTGAAGGTATCAAATTTAAAAACTCTGCAATAAACTATTAGACAACAGTAGCCTATTGTTGAGCAGTAATCTCAATAATTCACATGTATATATGTATGTACCAGATGACTCCCAGCGACTCTGGGCAGTAGGAATGCACACTGTAGTTCAAGAATGGAGCATACCACTTCACATCCTCTAAAGTAACTACAGTTTAGCCCAAACTCATGTTGAAAATATGACGTCTACCATGGATATCAGCTATCAGGTGAGGCCAAATTGCAAATCAATTGGAATCAAAAGAGTAGGTGATGAGAAGATTATTTGATTAACCAGGGATCTTCTATGACACCATTATTAGCAGAAGAGAAGAAAATAATCGATAACAGTTAAATGTGGAATTGAAAGCAGTGCAAAAGTTATTGAGGCTTTTGTTGACTCTTCTTAATTACTTTTCCAATGGATACATGTCCGTATTAACCAAAAGGAACACTTGTCACTGGTGTCCACTGGATACAGCTGAGATATTCTATCCAGACATCAACAGTATTGCTTGTCTGTGGGTGTCTGGTTGTTTGGAGAACAACCCAGAAAAACAATCATCTGCAGTTTTACTGCAGAGCAATCATTCTTTTCTTCCTCACAATATACATGCTTTGGCTATGCTTGGCATACTAGAAAACTAAAAAACAGCCTACATCAGCTGTGTAGCAGGCCAAGAACTGCTGTGACTTTTTTGACAGATGTAAGGAGCATCATCTAATGCAGTAGATTGTCCAGGAAAATGAATGAGTTTATTGGTTTATTGGTAAAAATGGACATTTGTTTGTTTGTTAGTCATCTGGTTTGCTGGAATCTTTATGTCTTTCTGGAAATATACCTAAATTAGACCTTCTGGAATAAATATTCCCTGTAAAGGAAGCATGCTGTTGTGAATCCTTAATTCAACCAAAATGACACCCTGAACACATAAGGTACAGGGAGATTTAAGGTTTGCAAAAACATGACAATAATCTTTACTAGAAAAAAAATAAAAGTACCCCTTACTGCAGTATTTCATTCATTTAAAAAGTCTGTGTTCATACAACATACCTTCCAATGACCTCATTTTAACCTAACATATTGGACCAACCTTGGTCCTGCATTTAGTTTATTGTTCAATATGTCAGGCAAACTCAGAAGGGTGGATTAATTCAGTGATCTGTACTTAAATTAACCACAGACATGAATGTCCTGTGAACGTAGATATAGTAGGTATCACTAAAAGTATATTTTATCAAAACAACATAGACAACAATGGAAACAAAACTTATCAACAGAGAATATCAGTACAGAAAATATTTATGTTATGTTTGAAGAATGTTGTGCATGATAATCTTAATATTTGTACATGGTTTGACATAATTAATAGACTAATTAATATACCATACAAGTGCCACTGTGCTCACCTTCCCCCTTATACATTGCATGTGATTGGAATCTCATTCTTTTCCTAATTATGCTACTATTACTACCACCATCACCACTACTATTACTAATAGGAATAATAGTAATAATGGCTAAGAGCAGGAAAATCGAAGAAAGAGAAGAAGAGCTAATTCTGGCCGTGCAAAACCAGGCTTTAAGAACAAATGCATACATAGCCAGAATTGAGAGGACAGCAACAGAGAGCAAGTGTTGCCTGTGCAAAGAAGCTAAGGAAACAGTGGACCACCTGGTTAGCTGCTGCAAGAAGATTGCACAGACTGACTACAAAGAATAGCATGACAGAGTAGCATCAATGGTGCACTGGAGTAGCTGCAAGAAATACCATTTGCATGCAAACAATGGTGGGACCCCAAAGTAAGCAAAGTAATAGCAAATGAAGATGCTAAAGTGCTCTGGGATTTTAGAATTCAGAAAGATAAGCATCTGCCACATAGCATCCCAAACAATTGTCCAAAAGACAAAAAAAAAAGGCATCGCTTCAACACCATCAGCACTGACAAAATCAAATCAATCAATTGCAAAAGGCAGCTTTACTTGGAACAGCTTACATCCTGCAGACGATATCCTTAACACCATCAGACAACGACATCTATCTATCCCAGATTACCCAGGAAGACTGGGTAGGTGGATAAAAATGCCAATTCCAGTCTAAATATCTGGTTGACTATGACCAACCATAGTAATAATTATTACACGTATATACCAGCTGATTCCCAGTGACTCCGGGCAGCAGGAATTCACATTGTAATTCAAGAATGGAGCACTCCACTTCACATCCTCTAAAGTAACTACAGTTTAGCCCAAACTCATTCTCTATTGCTAAGAGGGCAGAACAATGGCCTTAAATTAGAGAAAGGAAGGCAATGGCCTTAAATTAGAGAAAGTTAGAATAAACTTCCCAACAGGAAGCACAGTTTGATAATGGAACCATTTACCAGCAAAGGTAATAAACTTCCCTTGGTTGGATGAATCCATGTAGTGGCTGGACAATTATGTGTTGGAGATGCTCTTTTATAGATTCCAGCACTGAACAGTCGGTTCAGCTTGATCACATAAATTGCCCTATACATTATTATGACACACATACACTGATAAATAGAAAAAGATCTCTAGCCTTGAACAAAGTAAAGGTGGCTGGAATTGCTGAGACTGTTTGAGAATTACAACCTTTTTGTCACCTAATATCATTTTCATTATGGTCACAGGATATACTGTTAATAAATCTTAACTTAATATAAAGGCAAAGTATTTAACAGATTTTTCTAAGCCTACTAAAGCATGAACTCTTACCTGTGGCTGCTTCCTTGGCCTCCCCCTTTTTCTTTTGGGCTGCTCGGTCAGGATGGTGGAAGCTGGAGCCATCGGCTTTCCAAGGCTGCTCATGGTGACAATTCAAAGTCTTGAAGGAACCGTTTCTTCTCGGGTTTCTATATAAAGGAGGGTGAAGGATCTCAAGTTTGCCCTTTCTTTATCACTGCTGCTTGCAATTGTGTTTTATTGCACAGCTGGAAGGCTAAAAGAAAAGCTTTCTGACGACATGGTTAAGAACTGTTTAATCTTCTTGAATGCTAATTTGGTAATTTTCAATATCCCACCAGAATGAATTTTTTTTTTTTTTAAAGTAGCTATCTCCCTCCTTTCTTTGGCTGTTCTGTAAATATTGATTGACCCATCAATCTGGGACTCAATCTGCAACACACTATGATTTCCACCATCCCTAACCAGCATGAGGAAGTCTTGGCATTGGTTCTTGCATGGATCAGCTTGAAAATCCTGTGTGAGATCTTGCAGTAAATGATAGGAAGTGGTGGCAGTGAGTGGGTGGTGGGTGGGCATGTACCAAAGATGGTTGGGGGTGGGGGGAAGATGCACTCAATCAGAGGAAACCAAGTCAATGGATTTTTTTAAAAAAAATCAAAGACCTTTGCAGGTAGTTGCACCCAAGGATAGTTGCCAAGCATCCGAGAGAAGCGTGCTTTCTTTCCTCCTTTGTAAGATTAGAGAGCAAAACTCACAAAGAACGCTGCTCATTAGTAGCATTCTTTTTCCCCTCCCTCTCACTGCACCAAAAATATATTAAAAATCCTGGCAATTTTTAGGCAGAGGGGATTGCCTATTGTTCAATCTACAATTACCCCCTGGGCCCCTGTGCACGTTTTCAACACTGCCTCAATAAGTGATAAGGGAAGAGCAAATGTACCTATCAAGAACCCGGGTAGTTCTGCTTACTCTACCCCAGCACCCTCAGCCCTCTAAAGAAGTGAGGGAAGGAGCAATTCTATGACTCACCCTCTTCCTGCCCTGGGGAGAGGCGGAAAGTGCTTGAAAGTTACATGTGCTCATTTCAGGAGCTTGGCTCTTTGTTGTACCCATCTAAATGTTGCTCCCAGTTAGTGATATGGAAACAGACTGAATGCTGCTAAACTCTTATCTTGACTTGTGGCAGCAAATGAAACTTGTGGAAGTTCACTTTTTAACTCAGTTGAAGTCTGGTAATAAACTGACAGAAAGGGAGAACAAACACAGAAACCATCAACTGATCCAGAAACAGCCAAATCATATTAAGAAAAAAAAGGGGATTTTTTTTGAGGGAGAAAATGTATGTGTGTGTGTGTGTGTGTGTGCGCGCTCACACGCGCATGTGCATGCGTGAACAATAAGCTTAATGGAGAGAAGGTGTTGTTTCACAAAATTGTGTTGAATCCAACCAGGCAAAGGGTGAACCTTGCTTCTCGAAAGTTCCCTTCTCATTTGAAGAAACGAAACAGAAACATCGGCTGAGTCTAAGGAGAGGAATAGTGATTCTAGGTCTTCACACACAAAACCTTTAGGGGCTTTTCACAGTTGATGGTGACAGGCATGAATGAAATTGTCCAAAGTAAGCTTTGCTCATGATTTAATTCAAGGAGAGTTCTGCCAGGTAGAAGCTTGACTTCTTGTTTGGTTTGTACAGTGAGCAACTGAAAACACAAGAGATATTATATGTCTTCTCTCAGGGTTATTCTTCCTTCCCCCACCCCCCAAAAAAGGTAGAAACCAAGTTTCATTGGTTCATTTAACCTTGTCTCATCAGAATTGTGAGAATTTAATTGGTGGTCTTCAGCATGCAAGATTTATTCTAGCAATAAAATAAGGTAGGATACCCCTGGGAAGAAACACCCACTCAGCATACATATATCTCTGCCTGTTTTCTTCTACATTATTCTCCCTTTTTAGAGGAACTCACATGGGAGGCCTACAAGGTCTGTTGGACTTATTGAATATGGTTGACTGTAATTTGAGAGGATCAAGCATATGCAAACAGCCAAGATAGCATCTTCCTTGATGATTAGTCCATTAGCATCCCCTCCAAAAAATAGATTCTCTTTAAATTATTCATTCATTTGATAATCTGGGACCTGTAACATATATCATATGACTCATTGCCTCAACTCAGACAATTTGGTCTAGTGGTTAAGGCATTAGGCTAGAAACCAGGAGGCCATGAATGTTATATTATTTTTATTCAAACTCTTTTTAAAAAAATAACTCTGAAAGTTTTCTTTAATGGATTATTGATCATTTACATATTTAGAGAATCAGGCACTTTTTATGAGTCTGTTTCATCAATCAGAGCAATTTAAAAAAATATCTGCTATTTGATAAGGACACCCTTCAGATGGCTACTCACATCCTAATCATCTCCTGATTGGATTATTACAATGTGCTGCAGTTGAAGATCATCCAGAAGCTAAAGCTGGTTCAAAATGCAATAGCAAGTCAAGATATTGGCTATTACTTACAAAGCTCTTCCTGACTTAGTGGCTGGTTATTTGAGGAACTTCCTGCTCCAGTTCTTTCTGACCATCAGATGTGTTCAGGCATGTACTCCACGTTTCTCAAATGTTGTTATCTTGTGGGACTGAGGAATCATGACTCCTCTGTCATAACCCCTGCCTTACACATGGCTCCCACTATCCCAGAGTTCCAGAAGTATCTTAAAACCCGACGTTGTTCCTAGACCTGGGGTTAAGGTATTGGTGGAACCCATGTCATTTCTCTGAATGTTGGGGATTGCTGTTTTAGTCTGGGCAACCATGTTGTTTTTGTTGTGCTTTTAAATTTAATGTATGTATAATATATGGATATATTATAAGCTGCTCAGAATCTTTTTGGAGTAGGGTGGTATTAACAAATCAAGGTAATCCTCAACTCACAACCAGTCATTTAGTGGTTTGAAGTTCCGACGGCAGGGCCCCTTTGAGGTCACATGATCTCATTTTGGGTGCTTGGCAACCATCCTGGATTTATGGCATTTTGCAGCATCCCATGGTCACGTGACTATGATCTACAACTTTTTTTTTTTAAACTGGAAACTGGCATTTACTTTTAGATAAATCCATTTCTACCTCAAGACTCTGAACAATTTACTTAGGGAAGGATAATGATAAGGTATATTGTCCGATTATCTTATTTTCTTCAGTTTGATGACTACTGCTAAGAGTTTAGCCCTGATATAGTATATGTGATACAATCTAACAAAAGAAATCAATCAATGCGCCCTTTAGAAATATTAGTCTAAGGGCCAGAAAAGCAAAGCAAAATTCATCACAAGCCCATGTCTCTTAAAATCTAGGGAGCTTTCTGACATGTCTCTTCCCAAAAGCATAAATATTTTCTGCTTGGAAACGAATCCCTAGGGAAGAGCAAAAGTCTTGCTTAAATGGCAGCTGCTTATAAAGACCTTTAATATTAGAAGAAAATAAGCAAGTGTCTATGGTGGTGGGAAAGCCACTGAAACCAATGCCAACGGGAAACTATTTATCTTCTGAGAAAGATAAGGTTAGGACTCTTAGATAGGCTCTTCTAAGCTCAATGTGGTCTCTATTTTATTTCCGAATGATAACAAAAAAACAAAAACCCAAACACCCTGTGGCCTTATGTGTCACGACTTCCATGGCCCACAGCTTGTGCTGGAAACAATGGCAACTTCCTGATTTCAGTCATAGCAAATGATCTATGGCCTCGCACTGCAGAGGAGAATGTTTTTAAGTCACTGCTCCCTGAACCTCTGCAGATAAGGAACACAGGGAGAGTTTCCCCAGAACACCAGGTGCAGAAAGGAGATTAACAAGGGCACATGTAAATGCATTTATCTGTAGAGGCTGACTGAAAGGGAAGGCATGGAGGTGGACACAATTTTAATTACTGGCACACTTAACACAAGTGGAAGAGAAACTTCATAGGGTCAATTGTCTCCCCAGGCTAGCTTTCTTGACCTGTCATCCTCCACGGTGTTGAGACTGGAACTACTAGAATTCCAGCCGGCTTGAGAGTGGAAGGCTAACACATCCAGAAGGCACCAAACCAAGGAAATTTGACATGCAGAATGCTGGCAAGACTGACACCTATCCAGTAGATATGAGCGTGGAAGCACCGAAAGCCTTCCTAGTTGAGAATGCTGTCCTTGGCTATGAAATTTTGCATATTGATATTATATGCACGCACTTTCTTAGAGGTCATCTGGTAAAGAATACTGTATTCTGCATCTCCTCATGTGTCTATGGGCATAATGTAATTAGTCAACTGCTTATTTCAGTCAGTTGATGAAGGATAGAGATAGTAAAGTACTTTTTGAGTTTCATATAGTTTATTTAGTTATGACAATATATCAAATGTTAAATGGTAATATTCAAAGGCAGAAATAGTCTGGGCTCAGCCCAGGCCTTCATGCATCCTGTCAAGAGATGCTTGACCAGCACAAAGTAGTATATGTGGTCATAAAAAAGCAAAACAAAACCCAGAGTTCAATTTAATGGTAATGAAATATGCAGAGAATGTAAGTAATAAAAACAATTGACATTATTATTTTCCATGCATTTAATAGGGCAGAAGGAGAAAATATTACAGTTAGATAGCAATTTTTACGGAGCTGTGGAACTACATATTATCCACCAAGTAAAATGAATGGAAACATCTCAGAACATCCCTACTGATTTAACCAAAGACCTGAGTAGCCTAGTGTTCTTCTCCTATCCTCTCTGATGGCCAGGTATACCCTGCTGGGAAGCCCTGAAGTAAAAGATGACTACCCAGTGGCCTCCTTAAACTCTTCTAATCAAAAGTATTCCCCTCCTCCTCGAAACTCTGTAAAATCAAGACTTAGGTAGAATCTATAGTATTACTGAATCATGGTTGGGATATTTGAAAAAGTTCATGTGGATCAATTTAGTTCAGAATGTCAATAAATTAGGATTAAGACTGCTGACATTCAAAACCCTGGAGACTAAGATGTGTTCTCATCTTGGCTCCCTTTGTTAATAATGTGATAAAGAAATATATCTTCTGATCCACCTGTGGTGGAGCTGTCCTCTTTTATCAATATTATGAAAACAAATGTTGCAAATTTTTCAGAGATAAGATAACTATAATAAGGATTTAAGGTTCACTTCATCTTAAAATAAGTTTCAGATATTTTAATGAGCTGTGTAAGAAGCTAGAAGCAGAACTGATTTTTCTCTTTAACAACTGCATCAAGATTTGCATCTGCTCTTAACTGGACAAAAGATGAGAAATTAGCGCTATTATTTTTCATGAATCCATTATATCTGTTGGCGGAGGAACTGGAATTTTACAGAAAGCGGCAATCCACAGGGGAGCAACTACTACTTTCTATTCTAAGGTTCATGTTCTTTCTTTATTTGTATAATCCGGTTTTCCTGCTGGAAAATATGGAGCCATCATCTTATCTTTTGCTTGCCTCCTTAGGCTTACTTGATAGGAGTTTAGGGTTCCTTCCTCAAGAATCTAAACCACTTTGGACTAGAGGAAAAACAATGGTGTTAAATATCAATGGAAGGTGATAAGGTCTTGCACCCTATAGAGCCATGGGTTGTTTATTGACTGAATGACAAGTGAGGGTATTTGCACAGTACATTATGTCATAAACCACCATTTACAAATGCTATATAAAATATATAGAGAATAACAGAGTTGGAAGGGCCCTTAGACGTCTTCTAGTCTAGCCCCCTGTTTAGGCAGGAAACCCTATACCATTTCAGACAAATGAATATCTATCCATACACATGCATAACACATATATACACATGCTACACACACACACACACTACACACATACATATACAATCACTGTCCATTTTGAATACATAGCGGAAAGAGAAAACTTGAGTGTTCACAAGTTGATACTATATGGTTACTATATGTGACTGCATCTAGATGTTCTGGTACAAATACCACAAACCCTCTTCCCAGAAGGTAACAAGGAAAACAGGTCCTGAAAAGGACGTGTAGCGTTCCAGATATTACTATGGACCTTGCCCAAGCATCACTTTATATGTTATATCTGGATAGAAGGAAGTGAACTGCCAATAATCTTCCTTTCTGCCATTCTCACCACTCTCTGTACCGCCTACCTGTCCAAAGCAGTCCAAATCATTCCAAACCAGACAGTAATGCAGTATGATATGATGCTCTCAAGCGTCCCTCTATAGAAAGTGATAAGGACAGGGGAAGAAAGATGTACTTTTCTCATGCGAAGCAGAAAGTAAATCCACGAGGATAATCAAATGCTGAACTGAATAATAGGAAATAATGAAATCTAAATATTTTCAGAATTTTATATTGTTTGCAATGTATTGATTTTTTGTTTCAAATAAATGCTTGTAGCTTAATGGGAGAAAGGATAAATGTTCAGGGATGGAAGATTAAACCTGGCCTTCTGTGCTATAAAATAATTTAGATAGTTTATTCATTTAAACTTGTAGCAATTCTGCCAAAGAACAAAAAAAGGGTTAAATTTAGTATTATTTATTTTGTATTCCACACCATTTTTCTCTTAAATTGTAACTCCAAAATTTATACATAAAATCTATCAACATGCTATTGTACAGTGCACACAATTAAAAATATCTTCAGGAAAGCAGTAATACATTTTCTTTGGGTAATTAAAAATGCAAGTGATTTACATTTAAAAGGGTTTTCTGCAATTCTACCCTTACCATCTGCATTGCATAAAACTACATTCAAACAAACAAGCATGAACTCTGAGATATCTGTCATGCCATTTGCCTCTTTAAATTGTGGTGAGTAAGCTTTTCCATTATAGAAATATTCTGTTTTGTAAAATAACTGACAACAAAACCAAACCACTCCACAGCTATGACCCCCTTTACAGTTATGTTACATTGCCTTTTATCTACCAAATAAAATCAATATGATTTTTAAAATAGTGTTTACACCACTAGTCAGGTTCAAGTGTATTGGGATAATGATAAGTTTTTTGGCATTTGGCCTCTCTATCCCATTACGTTGAATTTAAAAGGAAACATTCAAGATGTGAGCAAAATGAAGCCTTCCAGCTTTAATTCAAGGAATTTAACAAAAGTGTGGCATTAACCACTGATGAATTACAGCCTCCAGAAATGGGGTTGGCTGTAATTCCTAAATGGTTAATGCCACACTTTTGTCAAACCCCTTGAGTTAAACCTGAAAGCCTTCACTTTGCTCACATTTTGAGTGTTTTATTTCGGATTCAGTGTGGTGGTTTACAGAGGCCAAATGCCCAAAAAAAATTGTATCAACCTGACTATATATGTATTTGCTTGCACAGAAAATAATAAATAGTAAGCTTCAATAGATCATGCAGATAGACACAATTTTCTTTCTTCTACTTTCCCTCTTGATATAGCCTTTTGGTGCAGAGGAACACAATGATGCAAAATGGCAGAGCAACTCATAGTTTGGAGTTTTATAATTTGTTCAGTTGGGAATAAATAGCTAGGGAATTAATCGAGTACTGGATTGTGTATTCCTACTAGCCACATGGTGGGGCACTTCCACCACCATTACTCATGACATTTCTCTTCATACGCTTTTTTACAAAACTGGGACAAATATAAAAAGATGGAGTAAACACAGTATTTCAAAATTCCACTCATGAAAACTGCAGAAATTTGTAATCCATTTATTTAGTGGTCTATTTAGTTCTATAGTTTCTGGGCTGGCTGGCTGATTAAATGGTGCAGTTGATTTTTTTAATCCAGTAAACTTTGAAAACTAGAGGGAAAGGTTGGTGATATTCAAGGAAGAAATACCTGCCAATAAGCATCCCCCATGTCTGCCCTAGTAAGCAAAATTTTGCCCAGAATATTAAAAGCACAGATCATTCAAATCTTCACCACAAATGCATCATGTCACTATAGCTAAATGGCCAAATCAAGCAATGGCTAAGATGTAGGCAATGATGGAGCATGGATAAGAGAAGGCAGCACTTCAGTGATGGTCATTTTTATGTGATCCGAGGAAGGTAAGGTAGACTGGGGTAAGACACAAAGTCAAATCTCTTTGGAATCAAGTCTGATTCCTGATGGTTATGTGGTTATGTTTATGTGGTTTTCTTGGCAACAAGATGGAAGCTATTGGCCATTGCCTTCTTCCGCAATGTTTTGCTTTTGGGAAGAATTCATTTATAAGAAAGGGCAATTTATAAAATGGATCAGGGGAAATTTGCTGATAGCTGTCACTGAAACAGAGTTGGAAGGGGCAATGTAGACCAGTCCAATGCCCCGCTCTTAATTGGAATCCAAATTAAAGCAACCTGGTCATGAGACTATCCACTTGAAGATAGTCAATGAAGGAGAATCCACCAAAATAGTTTTTACTGTTCAACTGTTAAGGTTCCCTCCCCACCACTTAAACTCTTCTTGTTGGGACTAATAGATAGATCATTAGAAGAGAGTTGTGAAAGATTGTTTTTATACAGGACAACTGTTGTAAGATTATTATATTCACAAAAATGAGAAGACTCTGAAATATTGACAATGGAAGAATGCTGATGCTGATGCAGAATGCTGAATGCAGATTAGCAGAGCTGGCAAAACTGATTGGTTTGGTTAGAGAAAGAAGAATAATTACATTAATGATTGGAAACTCCTTATGGTCTTTTTGTTGAAAAAAGAAGAAGAAAATAATCAGACCAGCAAGATGCAACCTGAACAATATGATTAGTATGCCTTGAAAGTAAAGAAGATATTTAATGGGTTAGAATGCCTGAAAAACGTCAGGATGGATATTTGTGACATCATTAAAAATGAAGTAAACAAAAATATCTGAAAATGCAAAAGAAGAAAAAACGGCTCTCTGTTAATATGTTAAAAGTAACTAAAGATAGGCAGAAAGCAAAAGACTGTAGAGACAAGAGACAATATGACCATCTAAATAGTGAACTTCAGAGAAGAACAAAAAAAGATGAGGAATTAGAATCTGAATAAGCGATGTAAAGAAATTGAGGATAACTATCAAATGGGAAGAACAGAGGTTTATTTTAGAAAATAAAAATCAGTGAAGTGTTTTCTCTTCAGTGTACAAATAAAAAAACTAAGAAAACAAAGATCTATGGGAGAACAAAATATCATAAAGAGAATACAGAAATATATGGAAAAAGCTATTCAAAAAAGTTGGAAAAGTATATATATTTAAAGTTTTAATCACTGTATTAACAGTAGAGACTCTGAAAAATGAAATAAAATAGATTTTTGAAAATTTCACTAACAACACATCTTACAGGAGTTGATGAAGTTATCAGCAGAACTGTTTAAAATATAAGATTCTTTTATATAGAGAATAGAATAGATAGATGACAGATCAATTGGTTGCAAATAGACTTGTAGAAGTTTATAAACTATAGGCCTGTTTCCAAGGGGGAAAACTAGTGTAATATATGTATATGTATGTATGTGTGTGTGTAAAAACACATTTTTAAAAAAAATGCTATGTCTAGTTTTGTCTTTGTAAATTTTATTTTGAAGTTTGTATTTTAATTTTTTGAATATTTTTTTTAAATATGAGGTGATGGAATTAAAGTGCTACATGAAGTTTGTAAGGACATATGAAAAATACAGCAATGTCCAAGAGCTTGGGGGGAAAAATTCTAATGGCAGGAGAATAAATACCAAAAAATATTCAGATTACTGACTGATTGCACTTATTGTGCACAAAAATATCACAATTCACAAGAATTTGTATCAAGGCTTCAGCAGTACATGGAACAAGAACTACCAGATGTACAAACTGCATTCAGAAAAGTCATGAGCACCCAAGATATTGCTAAAAAAGGGGCTAGATACTCTCACTGATAATATAAACATCTTGTAAGAACTCAAGGAAGCAGTTGCTTTTCCTGGTAAAACAATGTTTGTTAGAATTGTGACTGAGTGAAAGGTTGAACAGCAAGTGTACCTTTCCAATAGAATTTTTTTGTCATTTTTTTTTCTTAGCTCCTTCAGTTTCTCTTAGTTTTCAGCCCCTTGGTTACCCTTATTGCCTTCCCTAAACCTGTTAGGATTTCTCTGGACCTTTATATGTAGTGGTCAGTATGTGAGATGAGTCACAGAACACAGTATTTGGTATGAGTCTGAACAAAGCACAATGAAAAAAAAAATCACAATTTCCTATGACTTTTGTTAATGCACCTTAAAATGGCATTTGTCTTTTTGCAGCCACAGAGCTCTCCTGGCCCCTATTTTGTTTCTAAACAACTAGCATTCTGCTACCTTTTTCAAAATTTCATCAAACATACATTTTCCATTCTATATATGTGATTTTATTTTTCCTAAATGAAGAGATTTGAAATTTAACAAAGAGAAGTACATGCCCTAGTATATCAAACCAGGTAATAGGGCTATATTACAATTATCCTTCTCATCTTTCCTATTACCTATTCCTTTATCATCTTATGACTATCACTTTGTTTTTTGTACTTTATGATTTATGCTGATTGTTTTAAATTTAGTATCTTATGACTATCACCGAGTGTTGTATCTTATGATTCATGATGATTGTATTATGATATGACCATGATTTATCACTTGTTGCTTGCATGTACACTGAGAGTGTATGTACTGGAGACAAATTTCTTGTGTGTCCAATCACACTTGTCCAGTAAGGAATTCCATTCCATTCCATTCCATTCCATTCCATTCCATTCCATTCCATTCTATTCTATTCTATTCTATTCTATTCTA
>JANHFL010001345.1:77262-87875 GCA_032468155.1 Oxyrhabdium leporinum
CCCCCGCCCCCAATTTCATCCTTGACTTCATAACAGGTTGAATTGTCCGAAGCATTTGAAGAAGGTTTTCTTTAAAGGTCTGTACGACAGATAATCTAATCGTCAGGTTTCCTTTCTATACTGAATGCTTTTCCCCCCTCTGGAGCTTTACTTAAGAAGGAGCTGTAGTAATTGTTTAACAACATTATAGCTATATATTCAAAGTTCTCTATCTTAAACTAAAAATAGCTGAATATATTTATCCATATATTGGAAGAAACTGCTGCTGCTTGAATAACACTCAACTTTGGGGTAATGTACTTTGGCTACTATGCTAATGGATCATATATTTTCTTCTTAGCATTTGATGAATATAATCAACCTGAATTCATATTTCACGGAGCTTCTCCCCATCTTGAGTTAATTTAAATACAGGCTTCTAATTGGGGGCTTTGAATAGTAATGAAGGATGGTCACTGATTGCTTCCATTTGTCATGTTTTCAGTCTAATCAGAAATACGAAAAGTGTGTTTTGTTTAATGTAGCAGAAACTGTGGAGTCCAAGGTGAAATACTTTGAAAACATTCATGTGTGTGAAAAGACATATTTTGTACTTTAAAATCGAAACCTGATCTGGGACTAAGCAATGTTTACTTCAGTGAGATTTACTTCTGAGTAGATACTCTCAGAAAAAGACTCCAGGTAAGATATTTGAATAATTAAAATATTAAGTAGAGCCTTAATATTATTTTTGTAGTACTTAATGTAATACTCTGGGGAAAGCTTATTACTCTTATAATTCATATCATTATGAAATGACTTCATTTTTCTGGATAAAATGCAAAAAAGGAACAAAACAGAGTTGATTTGCTGGCTTATAATTAACCAGATATGACACAAAAGAAATGAAGGAAAAAAAAGAAAAGAAAAGAAAAACCAAGCAAAGGAAGTTACCAATTTTGAGTTATATGGAATTGGATTAAGAATAATTCAAACATAAGAATTCCAGCAAGCTTTTGTTTCAACAACTAGAACAAGAGGATTGGGTCCATACAAATGGCCAATAGAGTGGTTTGGAATCCAAAGTTCCAGGTTTGATTGACTTCAAGAAAAAAATAACCATGAGCTTATGAGTCCCAAAGAAAGTGGGGGAGGGGTGGGGTGGCAGAGAGGGAGGGAGGGAAAGGGGTATAGAGAGGGAGGGGGACAGAATCAATGGCTTAGCTACAGATTCTGTGCTTAGCTACAGATTCTGTGCTGATTTTTGAATTACGTTTTTCTTTTTTTAATATATAGAGTGATGTAGTAGGAATTCACCATAGTTCTTTCTTTACAACTCTTTCCTATATCACAAGCCTTTCTAAACCCTACAGTCTTGTTTTCTTCTTAGAATCTTTATGTTGCTCTCCTTCTGTCCATCATTCTTTTATCCTTTATATCCTTTCACTACTCCTTGTGGCATTTGGTGTCCAGTGCATGCAAGGTTTTCACTTTTCCAGAAATTCACATTAGAGAAGACATTTAGATTTTGATAGTTGATGCTGTGTGACTGGCTGGCCACACTTGGATGAAAGAAAAGTGTGCCTTTGTAATGATTATCATAAAGGTACATGTACAGTATAGCTGGGTATTTCAATCTAGTTATTTAATTCCTCTTTTGAGGCAGCATTTTCCAAAGTTACTTTTGGATGACACCTTTGATGGTTCCATGGGCAGATCTGAATTGTATCAAAACAAGTGAAATGGACACTTTTGACCTGTGAATCTGTGAGTGGATCTATCTGGTCAAAGAGGGAAGGGTGATGATTCAGAAAAGGAACGATGAAATCTGGCTCTGGGAAAAACCTGAGTCAGGACAGAATAAGAGGTTAAAAAGTAGTCAGACTAAAGTGGAACAAGTTATAAAGAATAAACCCTGGCTGAGTTCTAACCATTTGGTCATGCAGGTAAAACTGTATGTTCTCCATTTTATATTCAAGGTCTAGACTATTAGGAATAACAAAAATGCAATGATTGGGGGCAGAAAGAGAAAGCAAAGAATATTCATAGTCTTGATTTAGTAGAGACCTCTGTTTTAATTCCTAGCTATTTGGCTGAATTAAAACTAACTGCCTCAGCACTAGAAATGTCATGCTTGGGAGAGACAATGAAAGTTTTTTAGAAGAACATATTATCGTGATAGGTATTTAGATAGCTCTTTAAGCTGCTCTTTAAGCTGTTGTGCGGCAAGGATTATTCAGGACGGGACCATGAATTCTACCAAGACTATTAATTTAATTATGCTGTTATTTTTGGCTTAACTAGGTTCAAATTCTGGCTTCAAGTTTAACCCTGAATAGTTTTTTCAGCAGTGTGCATGTACTGCTATACTCCCATACTCCCCCCCCCCAATAAGAAGTAGAATTAATACTGCAGAGGAGGAATAAATGGGTTCCAGGCTGTGTCAAACTGTGTGCAATAGTCTTGTGCAAAACAAAGGAGGAGCCTTCTGCTTTCTAGTGCAATTGCTAACTTTGCATATCACAGTTTCAAGGAACAGAATGACATCTGTATGAGTCTTAGAAATAGTTCTCCTTCCATTCCTCAGACTGTTTTGCAGTGGATGTAAATCTAACTCTCATTGTGAAGCTCTTCCTCTTTAATACTTAGCACTTTTCAGAGAAGAGAAGTAGTTAATTTTTCTCTTTATTTCAATGAATATAAATTTAAAATTGGCCACTTCTGAAGCAAAATTATGCAAACAAATGCAGTTTGAGTGGAAGGAAGAAAATCCGAGCTTAGAACTAGTGAATCAGCATCTAGATGACATCAGTTGACAAGAAATGGTACTCGATGCTATTTTTTTCTCCATTGGTAGTTGTGGCTTTAAGACAAGCACATGGCGGGGCAGCACTTGTTCTCAGTTTGTAGTAAATAAAGTGAGCATCAATTTCCTCACTGTCTCCCAGCTTGCATTGTGCTATAGCCAGGACCTGGCAGGTTCCACAATTCACATAGCATTTGGAATTTAGAACTGAGTGCCAAAATATTCAAGCCTAAAGAGAAAGATCCTTAGGTTGAAACCCATGTTAGAGTTAATGTAGTAGATAATTTAAGATCAATTTCAACTGACAACGAGAAAGCCACCATACCAACCCCATTGCCAAACTCCGACGCTACTCTAGAAGCTCTGAAACAGATCACAGGGGCTTGTGCAGCTCATGTGCTCTGGGATGTATTTCAGCATCTTCTCAGTTCTGGAAGAGACTTCTGGAGAAGCCCTGTGAAGTTTTGCAATTGCAATACCGAGAGCCTGGCAAAAAGAGCAGGACCATGGACAGCACCCTGTGGATCTGGGACAGAGCAGCTAACTACTGTGCACAAAAGCTACAGATGAAATCCCCGTGCACTGAGAAAGAAAAAGAAAATCTAAGATTTGTACTGAGGCAATCCTTTCTCAGACTGAAAGAAAGTTTACAAAAGAGTTACATGCTTCAATTGTTGAGAACACTTTATCAGGCAAGAAGAAAAGAAGGCAAGATGGGGAAATGTGGCTAACGTATTAGGGTTCAGTAGAAAGAGAAATGATGAATCTCTAATCACACATATTAGTGATCGTAGCAGATACAGATATAGAAGAAACAAGCAAGTGTCATTGTTCATTATTTTTTTGAAATATAGAATCTAGCAGTTAAAGTAAAAGAGTTGCAGCCTTTGCGATATACCTTGATATGCAACAGAAATGAGAACTGGACTACGCAACCATAGTAGTAAATCTGGTGATAGGGTAAGCTGCTCTAGTAAGCCAGAAGTATCAAAATAAATCCAAATGAGATACAGCATGCAGTTTCAGAGAACAGAATCTCTCCTACTGTAAAAGATCTTATTCTCACCAGAGCTAAACTGGTTATTTAACTGGTTAGTTCCAAGTCATATTAGAATAATAGCAGATGGGCTGGTTATGAAAAATAAATAAAAATTAATATCAAGCCAACATTTTTAATGGGTCAGCTCTAGGTTTACAAAATAAAGGTATTGTCTCCATAGATTCTTGTGATGTTTTAAAGGGGAAAAAAGACAATGGCATAAATATCTGAAGAATGTAGAACAGAATAGAATTCTTTATTGGTCATGATTGGGTACACAAGGAATCTGTCTCCGGTGCATGAGCTCTCAGTGTACATACAAACAACAAGGTGATAGGTCATAGATCATCAATCATAGTTACAATCATTAATCATCAGATACAAACAAGAAGTGATAAATCATAAGATATCAATAGGAGAAGGTAATAGGAAAGATGAGAAGATGAGAAGGATAATAGCAATACAGGTCTACTATATGGATAAATATCTTTAGGCCTAAGACAGTGCTGTGCGAATTAGGTGTTCAACAGAGTGATGGCATGGGGGAAAATTTTTTTTTGTGTGTCTAGTTGTTTTGGCATGCAATGCCCTTTAGTGGCATCCTGAGGGGAGAAGTTGAAACAGTTTGTGTCCAGGATGTGAGGGGTCTGTAGATATTTTCTGAGCCGTCTTTCTGGTTTGTGCAGATCCAGTATATCTGTAGACAATATATGCAGTATATATTCATTATATAAAAGATAATGTTAAAATAAGAGTGCTATGTGTTCCTATCTGGGTGTACATGTACAATCCAGAAGGTGGATTGTAAATAGCAGGACTAGGCAAATCAGAGGTGTTTCTTTAAGGCGGCCCCTTCCTCTGGAAGGCTTGATGCAACTGCTTTAAGAATGTAGCCGCTTTCATGCTTCAAGATATGGTTTACTGTCAGCAATGCCTCAAACAAAATCTCCCAAAAAGTGCACTGTCATAGTAAAAAATGAAGTTAGTAAATAAGAAATGAAGGAATAAAGCAATGGCATTACACAACTGATGGCCAGTTACAACATAGCTACTGATGAACACTGATGAACACAAAGGAGGGTGCTTTCAAAAAGTATTGGAAAACCTTTCCCCAAACTGTACATTGAGATTATGGGAATTTAAAAATGGTGGATTAGACAAGTCTGCCTTATATATTGTGTTATTAGGCTCAATTCAGTTTTGCATGGATTATTTTTTAAACCTATGAATAAAGAACTTCTTTTGGTCAATCAAATTTGGAAAGCAAGCATGTATACCCAGGATTGCATAAAGCTAAAGATTTAACTTATTTAACCTTTTTGTTAATTTATATGGCCACTCATCTTGTGCTACACAACTATGGGTGACTAACAACAATTAAAAGAAACGGAAGCAATAAAACCAATGAAACAAAAAAATCAGGAAAAATCAGGTGCTCAATCTATATCTGTTCATGTACATAATCACTGGATCCAACGTGACTATTGAAGTGATGTTGTGGTGGTGGTGAGATCTTTATTGTTTTCTGGAAGATTAAGAAGGTGGCGGTGGGGGGAGGGGTGGACTACCAGATCTTAAAGTTTACCACAGGGCAGAAGCTGTTATGGAAAAGGCTAAGATACATCAGTTTCTGTTGTTTTCTATACCTAAGTCTATTTATTTAATTTCTGTAAATGCTCATCTCAACCAGTGTCTCTAGACTGTGTACATCATAAAAACATAAAAAAGTTATGAGGTTATGAGATGACAACTAGAAATGGAAGTGTTTTACCTGTATGATGCCCTTTAATATATTAGTGGCACAACCAAGGGCAGCCTTTCATCACATAAAACCTGTATAGGATGCTCCTATGTCCCTATGTTCCACATCACATTACAGGATGTTCTATTTGAGCATTGACTATCCTAACAAGTAACCACATATCTGGCAGAGGTTTTTTTTTAAATTAAAAGTTGAGCTTGGGAGTTTAGACGTATGCTGTGGATACTGAATTAGGGTCTTTTCCAGAGTTTGCTGGCCTTAATTTATCCTACTAAATTCTCCTTTTGTTTCCATTTCCCATGAGATCTATGCATACTTTGATGCTAATTTATATGCATTTCAGTATTGATAACTAATATGTCTTTAATTTGTTTGTTGACTTTGAAAAGGAAAGTGTTATCTCATGTGGGCCTAGATGGGCTGGGTTAAATATTCTGCCAATTCACTTTGTAGGTCAAAAATGATGTCAGTTCAAAAAAAATTATCAGCTCATGAAACATATTCCTCAAACATTTTCTTCTATGCCCATTCTACCTTCCAAAACATTTTTTTTGCCATTTTAAATCTGTTGATTTTTCAGTGTCATGCTCCTTCCCTTCCATAGTATCATCAACATGCATTATTTGTATATATTTACAGAAAATCTTTCATTTTTCTGCTTGTGTCTCTACCACCAATTTTGATATATGTGGAATAGATAAATACTTCTGAAACAACAATTTAAGAGGTCTCCAATAGACAAAGAAGTAAAACCATGATTCCTTTTGACTAAGTATAACTTCAAAAGCTAAATCTACATCTTCTGTAAAAAGTATGCAAAATATTTAGGTCAAAATAATCCACCAGTTATGCCTGCTTTATAGCTGGTCATCTTGTTGAACTAGTTCTGGAAATTCAAGAAAACCTGCAGGCTTGTTTGTCATTGTAGTTTGTGATTTAACCCAGTTGTTCACCTCAGCTGACTGAGACTCTGCTAAGAGCTCTAAGCTGTTTATACTGATTCAATGGCCCATGCATTGCTCGTTCTTCTTGCTCATTTATCATGTGTGCTTGAATCTTGAGAGATGAATTAAGATAGCTTGCAGGAGGAAATTCCATCTAACTGTTAAATACCAACCAAGCAAGTGTGATTCTCTCCCTAATGTGGAAATATTTTAAACATTTACATGCTCAATCCATATTTACAAGGGCCTTTGAGATACGATCATTACAAAAGTTCCTCTGATGCCAGTAAATTACCCTTAATGGGATAATGAACCTCAACAGGAAACTTGACAGAAAAATCTCCTCCCTACTTCACAGATCTTGTGAAAACACAAGACTTTTACAAGAAAATCCAGTGGCCTCCTGAAAAATAACCGTTGCAACAACCATGACCTGAATGACTGAGAATCTCTACAGATAAGGCTCTTAAAAACATGCTATATTTGGAAAGGCAGCATGTGACCAAGTGGGGTTTTGGGTTTGATAGTCCATGGGGTGGAGAACTGCCCTAAATCCCTCAACGCTGACATCAAACACCGCGCCCCCCCCCTAATTTTTTACAAGTCAAAGGTGGGAACTGTGGTGGTTATTAGGCTCTTGGATAGCAGCCTTAAATTAGTTCACAGGCTGTTGAGACTCATGAATTATCCCCTGGAGAATTTCATTTTAGACCAGTATGTTCCTACTAGCCTTGAAAGGACTGAAGTGAAGCTGGAATGTAGCAAAAAAGTCATGAGGAATGGTTCTCCTTTCACTTTCCTTTCTTCTCCTAATCAAGTGCCTTCAGAAGTGACCCACAGATGAAAGATTGGTGTCCAAGGAATCTGATAGAGAAATTTGTCTTTCCCATGTTTAACTTCAGAGTCATATTACCTCAGCTGTCTTTTAGAATAAGTTGTTTTGCTGTTGTCAGCAGAGTGACATAGCTTAGGAAAAAAATAATCCTCACGCTATTCTGAATACTCCATAGATCATCTCCAGTAAGCTAGGTAACAGAAAACAAACTGCTATTGTAGATGTGATTATTTGGGATTGTGTACTTAGGCAGGCCTGCTGTTAGAAGAATAATTTCTTAAGATCCATTTTCAGAAACAGTGAAAAATAGCTGTGAATTTGGAGAAAGAAGTTTGCATGTCTAAAACATGCAGAATTTATGTCAGTTATATAAACATGAGTTCAGTAGAGCATTTCAGTAGTAAGATGGAAATTACATAGAAAGCAGATTTTGATCATTGCTATTTCTTCACTCTGCAGAAATGGGCTCTAGGCAATATAAGTCAGCTTCCAATTGGACAGATTAGAGATGCAAACTGTGTAACAACTTCTCCTTCTTCTTCCTTTTTCTTTACTTCTCCTCATCCCTGAAATGCCATAAATTGTGTGCTGACCATTCTTGTAGAATAATTTATTATATACATTGTTGTTGGACCTTAGCAATGCTATTTAAGACACAGACAGGTGTGGCATGAATATGTAAGTCTATAAAATTTAATTTATCTCCATCCTATATTTCTTTTGCACTATATTACTATGCCATGTAACTGTTGAGTCAGTTCAGAAATATATAATAACTTAGACCATAAACCACAGAGCAATAAATTATAATTTACAACTTAAACATGATTAAACTATGAAAATTTAGATGCCAGGGGAACCTCTTAGAAGACAACATTTTACTATCTGCATTTGCCATTAGCCTGATCTCATTTGACATTGGCTATGGTACTCAGAGAAAGATCTTGGGTTATGGACTTCAATTCTGGCTCAATTTACTTGACACAACTTTTTACAATAATGAAGAAAAGAAGCAGATACACATATAAGTAAGAACAACCCTGCCAAGTCATACAGTCTAGTTAAAACATGCTCACCATCTGGATTTTTAGTTGCATTAATATATATTTTTAAAGGACAAAGGCTGAAGTAATTCATTCCACTAAACCAACTTTTAAATACCACTTACTGAATAAGCCAACAACATTCAATACTAAACCATACCAAACAGTATCCTACTATAGCTCAATGCAATGGGTGAATCCATCATTACAGAGCAATTGTAAACATCTCTATTTGAAAATCTGAATGCCTTCAATATGGCTTATTCCTCAGTGGGAATGGGTTGTAATAAGATTGTGCAGTGACCTGGGTATAATGCTCTAGACCAATATTTGTCAAATTTGGCAACTTTAAGAGGTGTGGACTTTAAATCCTAGAATCTCAGAATTCTGGGAGTTGAAGGCTGCAGATCTTAAAGTGGCCAGGTTTGAGAAACATTGCTCTTCTGGATTGGTCTGAAAATAAAACATCTCAATGTAAATGATCACTATCTGACTTCATCCTAAAAAGGAAAGACTTAGGACTCTTCAACAGTTATTTAATACCATTTGATCAGAGATGGCTCCTACAGGGCACCCTGCCCTCCTTCACTGACAACAACCTCCCTCTCTCCAGAGTAACATTAATCATTTCTCCAATCCATCCATTAATACACCCTAATTTCCTAAAGGAGTATGGTGGTATGAATCTAGCCTGCTGGTGGCAAAACATATGTTGCAGGCAACACTATCCGCAAGCAAAAAATAAATAAATCTGCAGAAAAATGTGAGAATTTTTATCTGCAAAATGCCTGCAGGAATATTATATTTTTCCTTTTTCCCTAACAAGATAGATTCATATTGAACAGCCATTGGACAAGATTCTGCACAAGCAATATAAATGGAAAAATTCAAATGTTTAGCCATTGTCACTGTAGGCTTGAACCAAACCTTCACTCATGTTTATATTCCTTGTTTTCTACTGCCCTTATTCTAAGCATTGCTTCTACCAGTTTCTCCATGAACCAGGAGTCAACTAGGAGTGAACCAAAATCTCTCTGAGACTGGTATATAGAGAGATATCACTCAGGAGTAATCTCAATCTTTTCAGAGTTATGAAGTGCAAGTTGGAATTGCCTGACAAATCACTGCTGAAAACCAACTAGATTCATAGAATATAAAGATTGAACTGATGAGATACAAGAGTTCAATGAGGGATGCTAATGGAAAGTGGGTGGTACATGATCAATATTCCTAACTTGTTCAGTTGAACTCGAAATCCAACTTCAAATGCAGGTTGCAGCTCAACTTCAAATACAACTTTGGTTACGAGCAAAGATTCACACCACATCATCACACTCCTAACCTTGGAATCATGATAGCTAAAGTACCTGAAACCTTGGAGGGCTATACCTGTGATAGCCAATGCCCCTTGCCCAATCAGCTATAAACATCAGGTCTGCATGCTCCATCTAGTTACCAACAGCAGTCTGGAGACACTGGACCCAGCCATACAAAGTGAAACATTATCTTCACTCGGCAAGTATCCCCCCATCACTTTACGCAAATGAACCAGCAGTCTGTCTAAAAGGGTTCCTGCCAGCTTACCTTATACCTTCCTAATATCACTTTTCACCAATGCTAGCCAGTTTCCAAGAATATGTACTTCTTTCATGTCTGAACCCTAAGGTCTCTAGGCTGAAGATGCACTCTCCCAGTGCACCCTCAGGCCAGGTAGCTCTCCATAGCCATCCCCTGTTTCACCCATAAGAGTAGTATTCTTCCTAACTAACAGCTACTGAATCAATCCTTAAGCACAGCCATAGCAGGCAGCAGTGACAAGTGACATCTCTTCCATGTCCATGCAGCTAAAACCTTCAGTCTCAGCAGCAATGACAGCAATGGTTGTAACAGCCATGATACTCAACAGGACCTTATTGGGCTTGCTATCCTTTCAAGCAGCAATGACAGGACCAATTATTTTCACCAATGTCCAGCTTACTATCTAGTTCAGTTCTTCTTCCTCACTTTGGCCAACTATGCAGTCACCAAATAACAGCCATAGCAATGGTGTATCTCTCATTATAAACAATGGTAAATCTCTATCCATATACCACTTGTCTATATCACAGACATGACAACACATCTGGCAAACTGTCCCTCTTCCACCTGCCACTCATTTAATTTCTCAGCTAGCATTCTCCTCTCCTCTCCCCTCCCCTCCTCTCC